>PVJX010000534.1:0-242620 GCA_004027295.1 Dolichotis patagonum | reverse complement strand
TATCATTTCTTTTTTCTATGCTTGGGAAATTTTCCTTAATAATTTCTGTGAATAGCCTTTGTAATTCCTCTGATTTGATTCCTGCTTCTTCATTCACATACTTTATTCTTAAGTTATAGATCCTCTTGTCATCTTCCAGTCTTTGTATCTTTACTGCCTGCTCCCTTGTTATTTTTAAGAGATCTTCCCTTTCATGAACCCACATTGCAAGCATGTGTTCAATTTTTGATAGTCTATCTTTGGTTTCTTTCAAGCAGTTTTGCCAGCTTTCTATGGAGTCTTTAGTTTCCTGATAATCCCTTTGAATCTGCCTCATGAATTCTAGGGTTTTTTCTGAATTCTTCATTAAATTTTTCTCTCCATTTGTGTTCCTCCATTGTTCTGTCTGTGTCTTCTTGAGAGGTGCCCAGCCCTTCTTTTATTAATCTACTTATCTCTTGTTTAATTTGAATTAATATTTCAGTTTTCGTCCCGCTTACGAGGTCCTGAAGATATCTCTTTATGTCCGCTAATGCTGTGTTTGATGTTGCATTTTTGTTGCCCTCAGTCTCTTTTGTATTTACCTCTCCTGGATCAATGTTCTCAGGGTTGGGGGCTGGGAGTTGTTGTTTCTTATTTCTCCCTTTCATCATGTTTTTGGTTCCTTCCATACAAGTGTACAGTGTAATTCCCAGACCCTTTTCTTGTTGGGTAATGCTCCTCTAGAGGGTGCAGGCTAGGAGCTTTAGCCCTCTTCAATAGGTTATCAGAGAGTAGAGTTCACCCACAGGCAGTGTGCACTAGCTCCTCCCTTCCGGGCCAGTCAATCTTTGCAGGCCTTCACTGCGTCAGTGTGCACTGATCTCAGGGAAGTAATACTGTAGTGACTCACTGGGTCCCTGCCAGGAGCACGGCCTAGTCCAAGCAGATTCCACCAATCCACTTGGCGAGGGGAGCAACCAGCTGAAGCCACTTCCTTATGGAGTTAGGGCTGTCCTGCCCAAATCCAACATGTCGTCCAGTCGGTTTCCCCTTTCCAGTGGGAAGGTCTTATTCCCATCACTCACTGCATCCCCGAGAACCACTGGGCTCCCCGACCTCTGACTTCAGCGCGGCTGCGGTGGGAATTCACAGTGCCTCTGGGTTGGTCATGTGCAGGGCCAGTCAGGGCAAGCTGCATGCAGGGCTGTTCAGCTCTGCGCTCCAGCGGCACAAGCCAGTCGCTTCAGCGTGTATCGCTTGTTCAGGTCAGGCAGGAATTCAGGCGGCTCGAGGAGGGTACCATGCTCATTGATTTTATCTTCACTGATAGTAGCCCCAGGACCTCATATTCGAGCGGTTTTTTGCACTTTAGTTTCTTTGTGGGTTGTGAGAGTCCATCTCTCTCTGTTTGGGTCTCTCCAGGGTGTTTTATTCTGGCATTTGAGCTGTCTCTCTCAGAGAGGGTCTCTCTCCTGCTACCTACCAGTCCGCCATCTTTGTAACCAATCCTTGCTGAAAATCTTAAAAATCAGTGGTTGAATGTTTATTGGTAGGAGATAAAATTAAGATACTTTAAAAATAACTTACTAAGCATGTGTTGATGTCTTACAAGCACACAAGAGATTGGTAAATTCAAGAGCATGGATGTAAGTAGTCCTCCCCCATTTACCTCAGTTAAGGTGAGATTGTTCACACACTGTCCATGGTAATTAGAAAAGAAATTTCAGGTAGTGACTAAAAACTCATAATAGGTTATATGGGCATGTGGTATGAATTTTTCTAAAAGCTTTTGGCTAAAAGAATTATTTTTCATTTGGAAATATCCAAAATTAAATATAAATTCTGATTTTATAACAAGTTTTAAATCATCAAGCAAAAAGGATCAAATATATAAACATTCACTATAAAGCCATTCGTCATTTATTACATTAAATATAAGTTGGATAAATGAAAAAACCACATGGGCATGTTGAGAGCCAAATAAATATAGTCTTGCAATATAAACATATAAAAAAATCCCCAAACAAAACTTCTTTTATTAGGTCCTGTAAATGACAACACAATAAGGAAAATTAGAGGATTCACTTATCAGAAAAAGGAATTTTAAAATCTTATTTATGTAACATTCTTGAAATAGTATAATTCTAAACAGTAGAACAGGTTGATAGTTGCCAGAGGAGAAAATCTGTGGAAGAAGGGGTGGTGTCAGGGGAGCTTGTGGAGAGATCATTCTGTGGGGGGGGGGTGAGAGTTTCTGCGTGAGCAGTTATTTAAAATGGAATGTGTGGTACATACACGTGCACATGCAAGTGAGTGCCGGCGTGCTCCGTGTAGGTGCGCTCTGTGCACCGTATCAGTACAATTCCACAGTGTTGATGTGGTACTGTATTCATGTCAGGTGGTCAGGAACCAACACCGAGTGAGCAGGAAGGAGTGAAGGTGTGTGCGTCCTCTTGGATTTTTTTTTTAAAACGACATCTTATAAACATATAATTCTTTCAAAATAAAATGAAAAGTTAAAAAGAAGAATAGAGAGAGATAATGTTAGACGTTAGTGTGGAATTATGAACTGTTCAGTTATTTAGTTTAAAAGTTGGCAGTCAGAGAGCTGGGTCTAGTGCACACGCCTGTAAACCCAGCACTCAGGAGGCTGAGGCAGGAGGATCATCATGAGTTTGAAGTCAGCCTGAACTACATAGGGAGACCTTGTCTCAGCAAAACAAAACAAAACAAAACAAAAATAAGAAAAAGTAGACAGTTGGAGGCAGTCTAAAATAAAACAGCACACATGAGTTAAGAGCTAATTCAAGCATCAAGTTAAATTCAGAAATGTAAAAGAAAACATAAGAGAAAAATAAGAAAGGTTAAGACAAAAATGGAGAGCTAAGGACCTTCCCTCCAAGAAGAATGTCTGATGTAAAAGTGAATTAGCTGACCCTTGTTTCCAGACAGGAAATTTAGAAATATAGAGTAACTGGTTTCCAGCTAAGTAGTTGATTGTTTTTAAAACTCTACACAGCTTCCTGTCCTCTGCTTATCTGTGTAAGACCACAGCAAAGAAAAACACATCAGAAGTTCCACTTACAAAATCCTCAGTGGTGGGTATTCATCGAGAGCCGTTCCTTTTTATTCTTATTCTTCTTATTCTTTCCAGTGAACACTCTTTTAACTTCCTCCTTTTGTTCAAAATTCCATTCTTGAAACTCGTGAAACAGAGCTTGGATTTATACGAAGTCAATTGTTTCTTTAGATTTTGCTAATTTAATCTTTATTCTGCAGATGAAGGTGCAGTTGGTGCATAAAGAATGAACTCGTCGCAGCTTGTTGTAACTTCCCCTCTGGTGCACAGTCACCACTATTAGCACAGGAAATATTCCAAAAAACAACTTCCACTACGCTTATTTGTTCGAATGTTTGAATATAAATCTCGTCTTCTGAGTGAGCAAGGCGTTTAGTTCTCCATCTTCAGGTTTTTTACCAGTAACAGACTGATTGGCTGGATCCAAGGATGGATCGTGTCGATCCTGCTGACAAGGGATATCACTTTAACTGCAATTGCTCTGTGTTTGTCAGGCTCATTTCTCAAGTTTGAATATAATGAACTCCGGGTACTGGTTTTCCTCTCCCGACCTCTTCCAAGTCTCATGATTGGCACTGCGTGTGTAGTGACTTGCATAGTGACTGGCTGGGTTATTTTAGTGAGATTTGTCTGACCTCTGTGATGCTAACCCTGACACTGTCCTCTGCAGAGCAAATTTGAGTGTTCCCACGTTCATCCTAGGATGCCAGGGGTTTTGGCAGGACTCTTTGCCTGAGACATGGAAACGTTAAAACTCCACTAATTTCTGAATTATTGCCTTCAACATGGCCCTGGAGCATACCTTGCTGTTCAGACTATCCCACTCCAAGTTGGTCTCCTTTGTAGTTAGAGCTTACGAGGGAATGTATTTAATACGGGACACATAATTTATAGGATTATTTTATAACACTCACTCAAAGAGTCAAATGCAGAAGAGAAATTCTACCACGCTCTGGAGACCCAAAGAATCCAGCTGAGGGACTGAATGCCATGGCAATGTCTTCCATGAGTCCAGATAGAGGCCTAGAGCCCATGACAACGCCTCCTGCAAGTCTGTATCAAGGATCTGCACTGGGGAGGCCCAAACGTCAGTGGTGGAAGCTAGAAAGTCAGTACCGGTGGGGTGAAGGATCTGTGTCAGAAGGCTAGGGAGCTGCACTGGAGCCGGGAAGCAGCAACATTCAAGGTGAGGAACAGAGCTCCCCTGAAAAGAGTGGCCCATCCTTAGCCACAGCTAGGACTCAGCTCCTCGGACCACAAGAATGCCTGAGCTGGTATCAGGAAATTCAGCGTGATAAGCTTCTCCAGGGGAATCCACAGCACACCGTCTTCCCCTCCAGTTCTTCTTTTATGCTTTTGGCAACAATCCTCAGGTGGGCCTTCCACACCAGAACCATGCTGATTCAGTTCAGTTGAGTGAGAGAAGCTGACCATTAGTTAACCCACCACACAGTTCTGGAGGCTGGTGCCTGAAATGTGCTCCTCACATCTTTCCCTTTCCTCAGTTCTCCTGCAGAGTAGCCTGTATGCAGTTTAGTCATTATCTCCAGTGAATTTACCAATTTCCTCCCAAGTGCCTTTTATCATATTTGAACTATTTGAGAATGCCCTTAAGCTTAAACTTCTCCATGTTCTGTTGCAAAGGAAGTCTTTTGGGAAGAGATTACGGAGCTATCTGTTCTATGGTTTGGTTCTCTCTCGAGACAAGATTTCTAAACCTTGGTTCTGGAGCCAGAGATGGAGCCAAAGATGCACCCTTCTGAGTGATACAGTGCTTTGGGAGGTTAGCTGTAGGTGAGGGGAGTGCAGTAGCCTTAGATCTTCTTCACCTCCCTCTGCCAGCGTGTACCCACCACTTTGCAAGGCAAGGCACCAGGCACCAGGGCCCAGGTAATCTCAGTGGTGTGGCACCCAACGCAGCGGTCCCATCCGTGGATGGAATCTGGGAGGCAGAGGGCAGCTTCCATCCCTGGAACTTAGCTTCAGACACAGGTAGTTGGAGGAGAACATAAAATACTGATATCCTGCTGCTGGGGAGTCAGCCCTCTGGCACCTGTGGTAGCCCAGGCCCTATTTTTCTCTGCTACTCAGGTCTGAAATGAAATTTGTTTCCTAGTGAACTGGGAGGTAGGGAAAGAGATGCAGTCTGAATCCAGTACCAAAAGGACATGTTCTTTTTAATGAACTTGATTAGATTTTCTTAAATAGATTTTTTTCACTTTCAGAGACCTCTTTTCTTCCTTCCTTCTTTCCTTTCTTCCTTTCTACCTTCCTTTGCAAATTCCCTCAAACATGTTTAGAAATGATAGGAAGAAATGAAATTTAAATATAGCACCTTAAATAAGATCTGCTTCTCATCTGTCAGAGGTATTTTGTGTTTTCATAAACAGTAAATAATATAAATAAAATTTTAATCCTTAACTTTTCTTGAAAAAAAACAGAACGTAAAGGGAAATTTCTTGCCATTCTTTTCTTTGTTGCTGTTTGTTTGTTTTCATGGTGCTGACGATTGAACCTGGGGCCTTCACACTGACCTACATCCCTAGCCCTTTTGATGTTTATTTCTTTCTTTATTTTGAGACAGGGTCTTGCCAAGCGCTAAGTTGCCCAGGCTTGGCTGGAACTTGTTATTCTTCTGCCTCAGTTTCCCAGAGACACATGCTACCATGCTAGGCAGCTTGCCATTCTTTTGTATTTATTATTTTTTCCCAAAACCTCTTAACAACCAGATTAATAAAGATTTACCTCTGTTTTGACATTTTGATGATTTGCTGTGGTAGAATTCCTCTCTTTCTTGGTTTTCAGATATTTTTTCTTGGTTTTTATCTAGTTAAAAGAATCACATTTAAATTAATATTTAATTAACACAGGAAAGATAACATACATGCAGACCAAAAAAAAAAAAACTATCTTGAGACTCCTAATTCTTACAAGATGGAGAAGTATTGGTGCATTTCATCCCAGTAAGTGCAAATAAATATACAAAGCAAACACAGGGAGCTCTAAAAGGAACATAATCAAGAAACACTTCCCTATTTCCAGCGTAGGTAATGTTTCAAATAGTTACACAAAACAGTTTCAAATATTTACACAAGAGAGTTATGGTGCATGCCTGTAATCCCAGCTGCTTGGGAAACTGAGGCAAGAAATTGCAAGTTGAAGGCTGGTCTGCACAGTTAGTGAGATCATGTCTCAAAATTAAAAAAAAGTAAAAGGGGATAGAAGTATATCTCAGTGGGAAGGTTCTAGGTTCAACCCTCAGCACTACACACACATATACATACACACAAACAAAATCAGATTTTTTGAGGAGGCTCAAGGACTTCCATATGCTTTTAATTCTTTATTTTTTCTTTTGAGTGATGGCATTCATTATCATTTTATCTGTTCCATCCTTGTAGATTAGATGTGTGATAACTTGCTTTGTTATTTCACAAGTTCTGCATCAAGAGGAGATGTGTCTACACATGATGTGAGTCATGATGTGGACTTTAAGGCTCATGCTATGATTGGACTAGACTTGGAGTGTCTTGGAGATTCATGAGTAGTACTATATTTTGTACTTGGAAGTGAGTATTTGTGATCCAGGAAGTGAACCTTGAAATATTGGGTTACTGTTTCCAAGTTTTCACTACTCTACGGTAGGATTTTATATCCACAGTCTTTGCCAGATAGCTTGTAGGGTCTCCCACTCTAGGTGGAATATACTTCCCTATTCTACTGGTGTTGGGCTTGGCTCTGTGACTTACTAGGGTTAATGGCATGCTAGTGAATATGATGAGAAGTATGGCTGTAAGGAGGAAATAGAGCTTCAAATGGGCTTATATTCCTTTGTTTTCCCATTTATACTTTGGGTTTTCTAACAACTGAATTTTTCCTTGAGTAATGTCTGGTCCAAGGAAAGGAGAAACATGCAACACATAACTCAACTGGAAGCCCAAAGCCAAGACCAGCTGACTCTACCCAATTCCAGAAAAACCAGTTTGAAGACACGTGTGAGAAAATATAAGCTTATAGGCCCCTGAAGTTTGAAGCTGTTACACAGCGAAGGGCAGCTCACACACCTCGGAGCTGCTTGTCTTGCTCCCGTAGTCCCTGAGGTGTCGTCTCTTCCATTTTGGTGACCACATTCAGAACTGTAATGGGCTCCTGAATTTATTCCCCCTCCTGCTTTAAGGTCCTCCCTAAGCATTTATTGCCATGTCACATATCATACAGTTTGCTTATTATCTGTTTATTGTGTTTCTGCCAACCACAATTTGAGATCCAAAGGTAAAGGCTTTGTTTCATTTCATTCACTGTTCTATCCCAGCACCGACGTCTGATGCACGGTTGGAGCTCTGAATGGAGCTGAGGACTACATGTGTGAGTGAGTATTGCGCTGTCAGGTGATGTATGCTAGGCTCCACCTTTGCACTAGCGAGTGCTATGGCTCTGGAATTAATTTAACTCTCAGGCTTCTAACTACTTTTATCTGTAAAGTAAGGCGTTAGAATAAAAACCCTAAAAAACCTCTAAAGTTAAAAATTTCCATGATTTAAATATATGTACATAAAAAGAAAAACTATTACTATATATTAGTTATGCAACTGAAAGCTTTTATTGGCTGATTGTTAATCACAATAAAAAGAATACCTGCTGCTAGGGGTTTAGCTCAGCGACATAAGTGCCTGTTTAACAAGTGTGAGGTCGTGAGTTCAATCTCCAGTACAAAAAAAAAAAGAATACCTGCTTAACATATCCATATCTGTTGGAGACCAGTACAAAGTGGCTCTGAGCAGGATTTAAATTTTACTAATTGGCTTTCTATGTTTATCTGTGAGTCTGTCCTAGACTTCAGCCCCTTGCCTGGCAATGGGAGCTGATTCATAGTACGTGAACCTCTATGAATCACTGGTCCTGGCTGAGGCCTGTAGTGGCCTGTGAGGCCAGAGATACCTCAAAGGGCAAGATAAGGCCACAGCTGAAGACCCCTTGGCTCCAACCCCAATTAACAAGATAGAGACTGCAGCTGCAGAAATCACTCATGCAGTATCAATCCTATCACAAATGTCAATTGGATACAGGACAGTTCTCCTAAATTGGCATAATTTACTACTTGGAGAGGTCTTTGAAGTGACTCCCAAGGTCCTGCTCGTTACTTGCGCCTTCCTCAGTTTCCTCGCCTTTTGTCCTAATAAAGTGGGCGAATCTGGAGAAGCTTTTGTCTTAGCCCTCAGAGTCTTGAGCTTACCTCAAGGGTTTTTACCTTCCTAGAGCCCTAAAGAAATCATACAACTGTCTCTTTTAATTTAACCTCTGCCATACACTCGTTTGGGAGATCGGGGACCTAGAGCAGGACCCGATACATATCATTACCACAGTGACATATGTGCACCCATGTTTATAGCATCACAATTCATAATAGAGAAATCTTGGAAACAACTCAAATGCCCATCAACAGCAGAACTGATTTTAAAAAGTGGTATTTTTATACAGTGGAGTATTACTCAGCTACAAAGAAGAATAAACTTGAGACATTTATAGGTAAATGGATGCAACTTGAGACCATACTCACAAGTGAAATAAATCAGACTTGCATGTGTAAACATTGTACTGTCTGCCTTGTGTAAAAGCTGAAAGAGTAAATAAGATCCAAAATATACAATAGATATGAAAGGGAAATGGAAAGGGGAAGAAACTGCTCAAAAGGCAAGAACAACTGGGATAGGGAAAAGGAGAAAAGAAAGAAGGGAAAAGATTATATATATATATATGTATATATTGTATATATACATTTATATATACAATATACACATATATACGAGATAGATACTAATCTGTTAGTTCATCAAAAAGAACAGTTTGTGCTTTCATTGTTTGATTGATCATTTTTTCATGCCTGTATCTTGTAATCTGAACAACTACTTTGAAGATAACAATACAGAGTATATTAACCAGTGTTGCTCTCCTATTATTTTGCTGTCAAATTCAGTATTAACATTTTTTTTCATTTTATTTATTTATTTTTTGGTACTGGGGATTGAACTCAGAACTGCACACTTGCAAGGCATGCTGAGCTAAATCCCCAGCCCTATTTTTTTCATTTTAAAATAAAAAAAGAAATGAAACGATCCTTAACATAAAGTTAATGCTTTGTAATAAACATCAAAATACTTTCCCCCAAAACATATCCATATCATAAGAAAAAATTTTAATTATACCTGAGAAGTTACCTTGAGAAGGTAAGTCTGAGAGTCATTGGATTCCGAACTGTCAGAACCTCGGCTACTACAAAACAAAACAAAGAGAACGTTTGGTGCCATTTTAAAATTTCACCTGTTGCCAGGTGAGGAAATCCCAGCACATGGTAGTACCAGCCACTTAGGAGGCTGAGGCAGGAGCATCAGTTGAAGCCAGTCTGGACAACACAGAGAGACCTTGTCTAACAACAACAGCCACAGCAATGACAGCAACAAAATTAAACTGTCATTTTACTTTGTCACCTTATTTAGATGGTTAAACATTATAACTACGAGGAGAATATTTACAGAGGTATTTTAGACGCTTGGTCCAGGTGGCTTAAAATTAGAATTTTTCATGTTGTTGTTGAACATGTGGCTGAAGATGTAGGTCAGTCCTGGCTTCAACCCCTGGTACTGCAGAAGGGAACACACAGGGTAATGGAGAACCTAACAGCCTATATGGAGAAAGACATCCTATCAGTCCATAATGACCCTCCAGTCAAAAGCTACAAGCCCAATGGTCTCCCTGGTGAATTCTGTCAAACAGTGAAGGAAGAAATGATACCAATTATTAACAATCTGTTCAGAAAAATAAAAACAGAAGGAACACTTTCTAACTTTTTCTGTGGGGCTACCTACCATTACTCCAATACCCCCTCAAAAAAGAAATACTACAGACCAATATATCAAACAGACAAAAGTCCTTAACAATATAATAGCAAATTAACTCCAACGATATTTAAAAAGTTACACAACCCATGTGAGATTAATTCTAAGTGTACAACAGCTGCTCAACATTGAAAACCCAATTAGTGCAACACATCACGTTAATAAGCCACAGGAAAAAATCTCACCAACAGACGCAGGGAAAGAATGCCACAAAATCAAAAGCCTACTCATGAGAAACCTTTCAGATAGCTAAATGTCACAAGCATCTCACAATAGAATAAGGGGATGTGAACAGACAAAAAAACAAAGATAGATATTATCTTTTAAATATACGATTTATTTACTGAATAAGATACACACAGACCAAAAAAAAAAAAAAAAAAAGATACACACAGATAGAAGGTCTCAATCCCAGTCACTCATATGGATACGAGAATAAATCAAGTCCAAGTCACTCACTGAACAGAAGTTCAGGTCCAAGAGAGAATACACTAAGAATTTTTGTAGATTTTATGTCTCTTGAGGTGTAAGTATGCAGATTGCAAGCATAATTCAGTTGTTTGTTTAAAAAAATGTTGCAGCTAACAGTTTTGTCTCTTTACATGTAGTTTTGTCCCTGCAGCTGTGACAGTTGAGTCATCTATTCACGGGTGTAGATAACCAGCCTTTGAGGTTGTTCTCTTGGAGCTCTTAAAACCCCTTGCCTTGGCTGTCGGTACACTGTGATGTTACTGTGTACGTGACCTGACCGACACCACGTTCCTTACGCTAAAAGAAGGAAACTGCCTCACTTTAAAAAACATCTACCCAAACCTACAGCTACCTTGGGTACGTAATGACAAACGGTTTCTTTCCTGCAAGGACGGAGAACAGGGCAAGAATGGTCCCAGCCTTTCTATTCAATATCAAACTGGAAGTTCTAGCTAATATAGTAGGACAAGAAAAGCAAATAAAAAGTCACACCAATTGATAAATGAGAAAAGTGTTTGGGTTGTATTCTAGAAATAATCAAACATGTACACACATTGTATATATACATGTGGATTTTTATATACAATAAGGTAGTCACATAAATTTTAAAAAATAGTTTTTCTTTACTATTTGAATATTTCCCTGTTTGGTTCAGAAATTAGATAGCTAGTTTATTATATTTAATGCAGTATCTAATTGAAAGTGAATGAGAAAATACTTTATCATTAAGTAAGGTACCTCTTAAAAACTATTTTATCTTTCTTTTGTGAATTACCTCAGAGCTTACTTAATTATGAAATTTGGCTTCGTCTTTCATCAGCAAATATCCTATTATTTAAGCTGGGAGTGGTGGCACACACCTGTAATCCCAGCACTCAGGAGGCTGAGGCAGGAGGATCGTTGCAAGTTTGAGACCAGCCTGGGCTACAAAGGGAGCTCAAGGCCGGCCTGAGCTGCATTGTGAGACCCTGTCTCAAAAAGACAAAAATAATATTCTTTGTAGGGAAATATTTGCCCTTACAAATCAAATACATCATTGCCTTTAAATAAAATCTTCATTTACTTGTTTGGAAGCATATTTTGTTTCTAGCAACTCTAAAAGGAATCTAAATTTTATTTGGACAACTTCTTATCTGCACTCACAATTGAGCCTCAGTGGGTTTTACTTTATTTTACTTTGCTTCTTAGATTGAAGTATAAAGTGTCTTTTAGGTAAATACATTGTCTTTTTGGTACTGTGGATTGAATGCAGGACTTTCACACTCTAGTGCTCTTTTTGGTTTTGATTTTTATACAGGCGAAATCAGTGTTGAGAAAGAAAGCTACAGGCATCATTCTTTTGGATTTCAAATTTATTATAAAGCTGCTGATATCAAAAAAAGTTGATGTTGGCAAAAAGATAAGACATGTAGACCAATGGGAAAGAATACAGAGCCTCAGTGTAAATTTTCACCTTTACAATGAACCGATGTTTAAGGGTGTCAAGGATACACAGTGCTAAAAACACTGTCTTTCAACAAACGGTATTGGAAAAACTGGGAAAAAATGAAGCTGAAACTTCATACTATAAAAAATGAACTAAAATGTACTAAATATTGTACTTAGATGTAAGATGCAAGGTTCCTAGAAGAAACACAAGGAGAAAGCTTCATACACTGATCTTGGCAACAATTTTATGGATATGATACCAAAACACAGGTAACAAAACAAAAAATAAACAAGTGAGACTATATCAAACGGTGACTTTCTGCATAGCAAAAGAAGCAACTGAGTGAAAAGGTAATGTGCGGAGTGGGAGAAAATCTGTAGAAACCATATTGCTGTTAAGAGATTAGTCTCTAAAATATTTACTCAGTAATCAAAATGCACCAAGTACCTAAATACACATTTCAGTGAGGAAGATGCAGAAATGGCCAACAAGTGTATGAAAATGTGTTTAACATTACTAATCATAAGGAAATAAAGGTCAAAAATGCAAGGAGATACATATCACATCACGTCTTTTTTTTTTTTTTTTTTTGGCACTGGGGATCGAACTCACAACCTCGTGCTTGCCAGGCAGGGGCTTATGCCACTGAGCTAAATCCCCAGCCCCACTTCACATCTTTAAGTGTGGCTGTTATCTAACAAAACAAAAATAAAAAAAATAAGTGTTAGTAAGAATATAAAAAAACTGGAAATCTTGCACACTGTTGGTAGGAATGCAAAACAGTGCAGTTGCTATTGAAAATGGTAGGGAGGTTCCTCAGAAAACTAGCATATGATTCAGCAATTCCCACTTCTGGGTATTTATCCCAACGGACTGAAATTCACAGCCGGAAGAGATGTGAGCTTTCCCATTTTAGTGATGCACTAATCACAATAGCCATGATGTGTTGGAGCTGTTGAGTCTGAACACACTTGCAGGGCTGTGGCATGGCCCGGGCATGGCTGAACTGAGAACTAGGAGACGCCCCAGGGGCCAAGACAGGCCACAGCTGAGGACACCTGGAGAATTTCTCCTAGGCTAGTTCTCCTTAATTAGTATCGTCTGTTGCTTGGAGGTGTCCTTGAACCCCTCTCAAGGGCCTGCTCAGGTTTCCTGCATTTTTGACTCAGTCCCTTCCTTGTTTTGAATAAATGCGGGCTGCCCAGAGCCAGTCCGTCTCAGTTACCAGAGTTAGGAACGCTGTGGAGGATTTTGGTCCTCTTGGAGCCCTAAAGATCATACCACTCGTCTCATTGGTTTAGGCCTTCGCTGTGCACTTGTTTGGGAGATTGGGGATCTAGGCACAGACCTCAACAATGATGTGGGAACAAACTTCAAATTTATCAACAAGTGAATGGACACAGAAAATATGGTACATAACACAATGAAATGCCATTCAGCTTTTCAAAAAGAAAAAATTTCAATCTCTAGCATAAGCAAAGAAGATTCTTCAGTGTGTGACAACATGGATAAACTGTGAAGACCTAATATTAAGCAGAATAAGCCAGTCATAAAAACACCAAAAATGTGTGATCCTACTAATGTAAGGAATCTGGAATAGTCCAAGTTATAGACTCAAAGAATGGATGATGGTCACCAGAGGCTGAGAGTTCCTGCTTATTAATGAATGCAAAAGTTCAATTAAACAAGATGAATAAGTCCCAGATCTCTCTTGTTCCACACTGTACCAGTGGTCAACAATAACACAATGTGTGCTTTAAAATTTATTAAGATGATTGATCTGTTTCTGGCACATTAAAGTTAGAAATAAAACAAGAAGATTGCTGAAAGACAAAAAAGACATTACTAAACATACTCTCATATTGGCTTTCATGCTCCTTGTTATTTACCCAAAGCAACTGAAAACACATTTGCTGTGAAACCTGCACAAGGATGTTCATAGCAAGTTTATTCAGAATTGCTAAAATTTGGAAGCAACCAAAAATGTCCTTCATTAGATGAGCAGATAAACTATGGTTTATTTGGATGATAGACTATCCATATTATACATCTTAATATCCATGTTAAAATGCAGAGAGCGCTTATGCCATGAAAATATGTAGAAGAAATTTAAATGCATATTGCTAACTGAAAGAAGCCAGTTTGAAAAGGTTACATCCTGTACAATTCCAACCAAATGACATTCCAAAACAGGCCAAACTGGAGACAGGTTTAAAAGATCTGTGGTTACCAGGGATTGGGAGGAGAGAGGGGTAGGTGGATTACTGAGTGGACCCATGCAATGAAAACACACTAATGTGACACCAGAAAGTTTGATAAATGTCATTATAGATTTGTCCAAACTACAGAATGCGCGCACCAAAAGTGAACCATGTAAACCAAGAACCTTGGGAAACAATGACATATCAATGCCAATGTCACCTCAGCAACTGCAGCATGTGCTCTTAAAGGGAATGTTGGTAATGGTGGAGGCTTTGCATGTGTAGGGATAGGAGATATCTGGGACATCTTTGTACTTTCTACTCAATTTTGTTGTGACTAAAACTGCTTTAAAAAATAAAATCTATGACAGAGTGAGAGAGAAATAGAGAAGAAAGGAGGGCAGGGAGAGAGAGAGGACAAGAGGAAGGGAAGGAAAGGATGTGAAACTACATGGTAAGTCTGACATAAAGTGAATATTGTACAATGTACATAGACATGTTCATATTAAATTTAAAAACAAATCAAATGAAATACTGATGGGATTTGGTCAAAATAATGTGCTTGGAAGAAATTTCTTTCCACTTACAATGAGAATTTTCAGTGTGGAATTGGCAACAATATCCTAGTATTGTTATAAAGAACAAAGTAAAACAACACAACGAAGTGCATTACTTCAGCATTACTTGACATACCTCGACTCTATATCCACTGTAATTTCTCTTGGGCAAGAATCTGAATCTTCAAAGACTTTTTCCACGTTCATACGTTTTTCCATTTCTTCTAATTCTTTCAGGCACTGATAATACTAGGGACAATTATAAACAAATTATTATGTAATTACTTCCTAATTAAACTCCAAATATTTATGGACATCTGGAATGACAGTTACTAGGAAATTAAATACCAGAAAGTCCCAGAACACCATTAGGATACCGAAGGGAAAGACGATGCTGGTTACCTGACTGGTTCTGTTATCTGAGGGAGTGGAATCTGATGCTTTATCAAATGGGCTTGGCTCACCTTGCTCCGGTCAGGATCACAATAGTCCAAGAGTGAATCACAAAAATGGTATCCCATTGACTCCAGATCTTTTGTGTTGAAATGAGTGCCTCGTTTATTACCTAAAACATCAACAAGTTTATCCACTCCTGGGAATGAGTTAATCATGTTCCTTTGCAGGTAGGCCCAACTTGCAGAGGATATAAACAAAACATGGATATGATGCCATAGCTTATTTGAATTTTCTTTTCCTGGAGCACATCTTTTGACAGCTTATTACTTTTCCTTTTCTTCCACCACTTCAACTGAAGCTAATTTAACATGTATCGTGTACATTGCACAGAAAAAGAAAATTCAGTCAGACAGTTACAGAATGTTTGGTTACAAATGATACTAATAATTTCTCTGAGGAAAATGAGAAAATTTCTCTGAGAAAAATGAGAAAAGATGTTGACAATCTTTTTTTATCATCCAACTAATGTATCAGTTTCAAAATGGTTTAAAAATAAGCCAGAATGCCGGGGATTTAGCTCAGCGGCATAAACGCCGGCCTGGCAAGTGCAAGGTAGTGAGTTCAATCCCCAGTACCAAAACAAAACAACCAAAAAACATAACCAAAAAAACTCCAGAAATATCATATGTGGATTTCTAGCCCTTTTCTTTGAGTTGGTACATCTAACAATGTGCCACTATCTTAATACAGCATACTTTGGCTGTATTACCAGCTAGACATGACTAAGATTTCTTAAATGGGCCTATAGAACACACCTCTAAGTTTAGTTGAGGGAACCAAGTATTTAGAAGAAATGATGTAAATAAAATAAAGAATGAAAGAAAAACATAGAAACAATATTTTGTAAAAGGAGTAAGAAAGAACAATTGAAGGGAAAGGAAGGGGTGAGAAAAAAAGAATTGAGATATAATATGTACAGGTACAAATTCTTTATGATAAATGTGATTATTATGTATGCCAAAAGTGTACCAATAAAATTATTTTTTTAAAAGCCAGTCTAATTTTGCCTTACAAATAAGATATTCAGTAAAAACATTTCTATCATAATATTTTAAGTGTGTATTTTTTCTTAAAATAATTAGGAACAGAGCTGGTGATTTAGCTCAGTGACTCAAATGCTTACCTGGTAAGTGCAAGGTCATGAGTTCAATCTCCGGTATAACAAAACAAAACAAAATGCAAAACAACAGCAACAAACAACTGAATGAGCTCTTCTGGCTAGGGATGTAGCTCAGTGGCACAATACCTACCTGGCAAGTGTGAGGCCCAGAGTTTGATTCCTGGTACCAAAATAATAGTAATAATGATAATAAACTTCCATTAAAAAAAAGCATTTGAAGATTAGGAAAAAACCAATTATTTTGTGTACATGTTAAAATATTCCTTTCTAAACAAAAGAAAATGATGAAATAGAGATATCATGTAGCGGGAGTTTATTCATCCTGTTTACAGATTAAACAGCAGTAGGCATTTAAATGAAAAGAACGTGGTCTCTACTAAATGGTCTATACCTGTGGTGGTGAACCTATCACGTGCGTACCGCAGTAGGTGCGCAGACCTCTCCCTGTTAGCACTTGAGCCGAGTTGACAGCATTGCCCCAGAGGCTGAGCACCAAGTGACCGCACCTCGGGGTCATGAGCACGCTCAGAAAGGAGCAGCGCCAGATGATGTGACTCACTTTTGCGTGGGCATAAGTAATCAGCGCGCTACCAAGGCTATACATGTATTTGCTCGGGCTGGCTGTGGGTTTAACGCATTCGTTTTTATTAACACAAGATTTGGCTCTGAGTTTTCTTGTGAAAAGTTGAATATCTAAGATTTAGCAAAGAGATGTTCTAATTAAGAGACTGAGTTTCTTATAACGTTGTGCTGTCCCCCTGGCATATTTTAATCTGTAGTATTGTGTCTTACTTAGTTGTTTGCCAAGAATTTATGAAAACAAGAGCAGGGATATAATATATATATATATATATATTTAGCCTGGCTGGGATTTTAGCAGGAGACGTTGTAAGGTCAGAAGTGCACTCAGATGCCTTTTTTAGAGGATGTGAAAGGCTGCTGTTCAGTGGAACATTGCCCCATTGCACTCTTCCACTGGTGGTCAGCAAATTGCAGTGTCGGCACTGTGTCATAAATACGTGAGTTCTGGGTTGCAGTTCGGGTACTCAGTCTCTAAAAAGTTTGCCATCATTGGTTTATACTATTAATTTCACATTATGTTTAATGCTACGAGATAGAGAAGTGAATGAGAATACCCGGCCTCACCCAGAGTAGACCCACAAAAGGTGGCTTCCATGGTAAAGCTGTTTTTGATTCCCATTTTCCACATCACCACCCTTCCTGTTCCTTCTTTGCTCTTCTGAACATTAAACTTGCAAGATGAGAAAGAAAACTGAAAAGAAGCAAATGAAAACGAGAGGCTTATCCTTTTTATGAAAAGGGTTTGAAAATAGAAGAGCAGTTGTGTAAAATCTGTAATTCTCATGAAAGCTTAAAGAGCTACTCTTTTATTTCCTGATCAATGGAAGTAACTCACTTAAAAGTGATTTATTTCTGGAGAATATAGATTTTAATTTCTGCAATAAAATTTACTTCTTAGCTTTATCTAGCATGTATTCAAAATCAGCTGATTAACTCTTTATTCTGTTGAGATAGGATCTTAAACCTTTAAAAAAGTTCTAGGAAGAGGTTTTATACATGTTTCAGAATGCAGTTCAGTGATGCAGACTTCCAAAAAGACCAAAGATTCTTTAGTTTTGTATGAAAGACTACTTGAAAGATAGCCTGAAAGACTGTCTACAAAGAGATCAGTGTCTAGAGATTTGAGGAAGTAATTTTATTTTTTAATTAACATAAAATTAACATGTGTTCCATTCTGTGAATTTTAACACATGTAGAGATTTGCAAACAACCACCGCAGTCTGAATACTGAATAGTTTTGTTGTCCATAAAAAACTCCTTCATGTTATCTCTTTAGAGTCGTGTCCTCCTGCTACCTTCACCCTGGCTACCAGTCAACTGCTATCATTAGGCTCTTGTATTTCCAATATCGTTATATAAATGGAATCAAGCAGTATTCAAAATTTTAAGACTTTCTTAGAATAAGACCTACTTAGAATGTTGCATGTATCAGTATTCATTCCTTTATGCATAAATAATAGCAGCTTTATCATATTTTCAAAAAATTATAAACAGCTCAAAATATTCTTTCATGAGTAAACTTTAATACATCCACATCTTGATTAGGGCTCACTAGAATATTATGAGTATGTAGAGCAGGAATGTTGTAGATCAACAGCCAGAGTTATCTCAGGCTATCTTTAATTCCTTTAATAGCCACTTACTATTAACCTCTGTATCTGACCTGACAGTCCTGTGACCGCTACCTAAAATTTTAGAATTTATTGCTCAGCTTGAAACAGCTCTAGCCTCTGATGACCAGAAGTGAAGAGCGTGATCACATCTGAACCACACAGAACTGTTTTCTTATTTCCCTTAAAGCACAGTTATTATTTTATATTTGCTATCCATTTTTATCATAAATGGATACTGAATTGTTAAATGTTTTTCCTACGTCTATTGATGTGACCATGAAGGTTTTCCTCTGTAGGCCCTTAACATAGTAGATTACAGTGACTAATTTTCAAATATAAACTAGTCTTAGATTCTTGTGATAAACCCAATCTGGTCAGGATGTGTTACTCTTTTTATAAATTGCTGGATTTAACATGCTAATATTTTGTTGGAGATTTTTGCACCTATGTTCATAAAGGATATTAGTGTGTATTTTCCTTGTGGATTGTCTTTGTCATGTGTTGGTATGATAATCCTGGAAAACACTGCCTTTAAATATTTGGTCCAATTCTTTCGTGAATCTATTTATCTAGACATTTCATATTTTGAAAGTTGTTTTTGGAATCTGTTTTTCAGGGCCATTCAGACTATGGATTTCATCTTGGTGAGTTACGGTAATTTGTCATTTTCAAGGAATTGGTTCATTTCATATAAGTTGTTAAATTTATTGGCATAGAGTTAATTTTTTCTTTTAATGATTTTTCAGTGCTTGCATGGTTTGCAGTTATACCAGTAGTTCTTCATTATGTTTCTTTCCATTTCTTCTAAGTACTACTGAGACAGGCAATTAGGGGTAGCAAAATTAGCTGTGGAAGTAGGCGTGACCTGTTAATTACAAAGTCATGGTCAGTTTCCAAAGTCCTGCACTGGGACATTTCCTGAGAGCCTGAGCAGGTTGAATCAACAGTATGGGCCAGACCTGGGTCAGCCTGAGACCTGGGATCCCAGTACTGCCTCCCAGCACCTGTGTATAGAAGTTCTTGTGGGTTTTCTCAAGGAAACAGAAAGACATTATAAAGGAAACACAAGGACAATATAGAAGACACGCTGAAGCCATGAAGAGCTTGCTATCGCTGCTTTGCTCATGGTGGGTTCTCTAAGGTGTGCTTTTATTTTGCTTTTACTTGGCCCAAACTCACTCTGTAGAGCCAGTTTCTACTTCACTTTGCACTTTTAAGTGTTTCAAATAAACATTGTCACTGTTTTTTGCTCATTTCATTCAATTCTTTGATTGGGATAAGAAGAACCTGGAATCTAGATTCTTTGATTGGGATAGGAAGAACCAGAAGGAGGGACGAGCAACCCCAAACCAGGTAATATTTGGTTAGCCACTTTTAGAAGGAGATACCTGCTAACACCACTGTATTGGCTTAGTTTCACAAATTTGAATATGAAATATACTTTTGTTTTCTTTTTTCAGGTTAAAGTCTATCTTCTTTCAGATTTCCTGTTTGGTTATTTTAAAATGTTTATTATTTTAAAATGTGCCTTAATTCTTCAGGATTTTGAGATTTTCCTCTTAAAATTTACTTCTAGTCTAATTCCATTATAGTCTGAGAACATACTTTATATGATTTCAATTCTTTCAAATTTATTAAACTTGTTTTAAACCAGAATATGATTTATATTCATGATTGTTCCTTGTGCATTTGAATATAATGTGTATACTGCTGTAGAATATTCTGTAAATGTTAGTTAAATCTGGCTGATGGTTCTGCTCAGTTCTTAATGTGTCTTAAAGGCCCTTAGGACATTTTTGCTTTTTTTTTGTTTGGTACTGGGTATCAAACTCACAAACTTGCACTTGCCAGGCAGGTGCTTATACCACTGAGCTAAATCCCCAGCCCCTTCTGTTCTTAAACATTCTTTCTTACTGTCTACCTACTTGTTTACTGAGAAAGGAATTTGAAAAACTCAACTATAATTGTGGATTTGCACAGATATTTTTAATTAATTAAATGTATTGGTATCTTTTAGATGTACATATCACATACATCACATGGAATTTGTACCTGTACATAATGCATCTTCTGTTTTCCCATTCCCATCCCCTCCCTTCAACCTCACTTCCTTTCCCTATTTACAAAAGTTTAGTTTTCATTTTTTCCTTTTTTTCTCCCCCCTCAGTTCCCCTTCCCATTTGAACATTTTCTCCTTATTTTATAATATTATACATTTCGATCCTTATTTACAGTTTTGGTTTCTCACACCAGAGAAACAGTGTGGTATTTACACGTGTGTCTGATTTATTTCACTTAAGAGTATGTTTTCAAGGTGCATCCATTTACCTAGAAATGTCTCAAGATTATCCTGGTTGAGGGCACAGTAGTACTCCATTCTATTTTTAAAAACCCATAAACCTTTAACTATTCATCAAATGAGGGGCATTTGGGCTGTTTCCAAGATTTAGCTATTACATGGATGTGTATATATCGCTGTGGTATGATGCTTTTACTTTTTTGGAAAAAAGAAGGGGGATAGCTGGGTCCAGTGGGACCTATAGTCCCAGTTTTTTGAGGAATCTCCACACTGGTTTCCACAGTGGTGGCACCACTGTGCACTCTCACCAACAGTGGGGAAGGGTTATTTTTTCCCCACTGCCCTGCCAGCATGTTATTGGTTGATTTCTTGATGATAGTGATATGGCATCTAAGCATTGTTTTAATTTGCATCTCTCAAATGATCTGTGATGTTGAACATTTTTTTCCTATATTTATCTGTTGTTTCTACTTCATCTGTGAAGTGTCCATTAATTTCAGATGCTCATTTTTGGACTGGATCTTTAAATTTGGGGGTTCTTCTTTGAGTTCTTTATACATTCTAGATCTTAGTCCTTTGTCTGGGGAACAGCTGAGGAAAATGTTTTGCCCACACTGTGTGTTGTCTCTACACTCTGTTGGTGGTTTCTCTTGCTGTGCAAAAGCTTTTAATGAGACCCAGTTGTTGGTTTTTTGGTAATATTTCCCATGAGATTGGGATTTTGTTCATAAAGTCTTTGTCTACACTTGTGTCTTCAAGTGTTCTACCTATTCTAACTTCCAGCAGATTTAGTGTTTCTGTTTTAATCTAAAATCTTTTATCCATTTTGATTATAGTTTACAGTTTCACAGAGATTTTAATAAAGGAACATTTAAAAGGAAATCTAGAAATGGAAGTCTTTGTTTAAAATACATTTAAAATATATTTTTTTTTTGAGACAGGGTCTCACGGTATAGTTCAGGTTGGCCTTGAGCTCACTATATAGCCCAGGAGGCCTCAAACCCATAGTAGTCCTCCTCCCTCAGTCTCCCCAGTGCTGGTTTCATAGGCATGCACCATTATGCCTGGTTCCTAAGGGTCTGTGTCATATGGGAGACCTGTTTGAACTATGAACCGGTTGGTTGTGATATTTAAGAAACTGATTCATTTCACATAAGGTACAACTGATTAGAGATCTAAGACCCAAATAAATATATTAATAGATAAATATTTAAATATGTTAATAAAATGGAATCATTTTATAGGAGAAATAAACTATTCCTGTAAGTACTGATATAGCTTTAGGTATGGGGCTGCTTTATCTGATCTTTCTGAAATGATGAGTACTCTTTGAATCATAAATGCCTGTGCTTTCTGCAAATAACTATTCTTAGCGGATCAACCTTTCCTTTTACATCTTTGGGCCCTAATCACTCCCAGAAAATAATCAGCATTTCACAGTGAGTCCTTTAGAACTGAATTGGTTGGTTAAGAACCTAAGAAGCAGTATATAAGAATTTTCTTTGTTATAGTAAAATGTTTTCTCCAAAGAATGGAGAAAATTGCCCTTACATCCTGGTTACTGAGTGGCTCCAACATTCCAAATCAGTGCAAATAGTTCTACACTGTTCTCTTTTCTCATAACTTCTCTATATTTTTGAAATATTGCTCATTTTTTCTGGTAAAATTCTAATAAATACAATTAAAAGTACTATTATAAATTTCTTGTATCTTTAGCTTGTATAGTTTAAGTGCCGAACAAACACTAAATAAATAAAAAAATAAGTCTGCCAAACTGATGAAAATGGCAAAATAGAGGAAGTGTCACAAGTAAAACAGTGGTAGTATTAAAAGGTTAGAACTATAGGAATTTTTGTCTTTTTTAATATTTTAAAATTATTAGTCACTGAACAATTCCACACTGTTTTTTTTCTTACGGTCAACTGTATAAATCAGTCAGAATAAATAAAAATACAGGTTCCTGAGTAGGACTATCTATTCTACTATGCTGCATGGACAACATTTAGTAAAGGAAAAGTTAAAATCCTAAAGCCGCTTACTTTATCTGGACAATTTTTACTCATCATAAGTGGAAATATTCGTAGCTGTAAATATAATGCTTTAGATCGGTCACTACCACCACAGCCATACATGAAGATGTTCTGTTTTCTACTGTGGCCATGAAGATCACAATATAGAATAACTTCCCGTTTCTCCATCAATCTACCAAGAAGAAAAATGATGTTGCTAAATTTTACCTCTGAATTTTCTTCTGTGGGTTCAATGACAAAATGTTATATCAAAATAGTTAGAATTTTTATATCCTAGCTCTCAAGTTTTTATCTTATATCCATACCTCATATACTATTAATATGCACTTTAAGAAATCTATTATTACCTGTTAACCTGTATACAGAATCTCAATGCTGTAGTGTTTCATTAAAAGAACAAAATTTGTTCTCAAGTTTCTCCAGCGAGATCTCTGTGCTGTATCAATCTGATATTTCTGTTATCCACAGAAAACAAATCACATGTCTCTCTGCCCATTACCTTTCATACAGATTGACTGAAATCCTTTCCATAGGTATCTTTATAAGTGCAAATACTAACATCAGCCTTCAAAACCACACTTGCATCTCACTTCTTACCTACTTTGTCAAGCCCATCAATTTTCCTGTTTTTGAACTTCTGCAGCACTTTACTGGTATCATTGACTTGGCACTGGACTGTTTTCATATGTTTGATATTTAAGCTCACTAAGGATGCAAAATACTTTAAATTATTTAGAACAGTAATCTGCACGTAAGTACCCAGGTATTTGTTAAAAATTAACATGTAAATTTCTAATAAACTTTGTAAAGAAAAGAAATTATGGTAGATTTTTAAAGAGTCCAATCCTTAGTTTATGTAACTTAGCACTCAGTGATTTTAAAACAATAAAAAATAGATCCTCAAAATGATTGATGAAAATGATTAATAAAGGAGGATTTAAAAAGGTAAAAAAATGGTGTTAAGATGGCAGAATAATTGACATTTTTGTCTATTTTCATATTTCCAAGCATTGTATTCCTTAATAAAATTACATATTATTTATTATTATAACTGTGAAAATGCTAGCAATGATATTATATGAACTGTAACAAAAATATTTAAGATCAAAACACCTAAAGCATTGCTTTTATTAAAAATACTCCTTAAACTGTAATAAAATTTCAAACTAAAATATATTAATATATTACTAAATTGCCTTTATCTCACTTGGTGCCTAATAGATTCTAATAAATAATGGGTAGTTGACAAAGCCACTAAAAGATCGTTACTATTCAGAAAACTAACTAGATTATAAAGCACGAATATCAAAATAAACCCTTAAGTACGTAGGACACTGTCCATTTTAAAATCCTAAATTTCTCTGTTTAATAGTCTTTCAGCTTCTTATAAGTGAGTGGAAAAAAATTTCTAATTAATTCCCAAAGAAATATTACTTCTGAAGTAAAACAGACATTGATATCATTCACCTTACATTAACTAAAATAACTTTAGGACTAGTTTGCATTTTCTTCTTACCCATGGTTAACTAAGATACTGTAATCATTTTATTCTAAGTATCTTATCTTAATGTGCTTTAAATGTAATTAGGTATACTCACACCATTCACCATTGCACACATATGTGACTGACTTCTTATTTTACTTCCCTACCTTTGATTAAATACATTGAGGTATTTCACTTCCTTGGAAGTCTTTCTGAAACGTGTTAAATAGACTCCTATTTTACCCTTCCTACAAGGCATATAAGAACTAATACATTCAAATGAGTTTCTAGAGAGACAAGCCAAAGGGTGTTGGCCTGTAATCAAACATGTATCAGATCAAGAACCTTAAATGTTAAAGAGCATTAAGTAGACATTATAGACATTTTAGTAGGCATCATCAAATCCTTTTATCTCTACCTCTATACCTGTATTTATATCTCTGTCTGTCTGTCTATCATCTAACTACAAAATTTGTTCTTTTGGAATAACTTTAAATTTAACCAAAAGTTGCAGAGATACTAGAGGGTATTATTGTATACCTCTTTCCTAGTTTCCCCTAATGTTAACATATAATTATGGTACGTTACTGAAAGAAACCGACACTGGCACGTTAAGTGAACTCCCAACTTTGTTTGGATTTCACTAGTTTTTCCACTAATTTTTCTATCTCAAAATCCAACCCAGGATACCATTTTGCACATAGTTCTCTTTTTTACTGTTTGCACCACCAGGAAGAAAAGTGTGTTCTTTTAGTACTTAAATATTTCCCAAATCATTTCAAGATTTGTGGGGTTCACATTTGTATGGAGTATAAAAAACAGGGTTTTCAGTCTTACAATGTGGCTCTGTATTTCACTTCCTATGTTCCTAAACAGATAAAGGATTCCTATGAAAGTGAAAGTTGAAGTTAAACTGTCTGAAACCAGCGGAGCCATTCCAGGTATAAAACCTGTTATCTCCTCAGAAGAACTGGAATTCTGGGGTCCTTAGTTTTGTACCTGAGATCTTATGCTTGCTACTGTGAGGATTCCTGGTAATAAAACTGGATAAAGAGATAGCATTCGCTATGATGATATTCACTATGGTAACATTTGAATAACTAAACAATTTACAGTGAGTTTTCACATCTATATTTGACTTAGCTATCTTTTTTTCTTTTTATAGTTGAAGAATCACATTGAATACTTTAGTTTTCATCTTTCTTTCTTTCTTTCTTTCTTTCTTTCTTTTTTTGGACAGGGTTTTGCTATGTAGTTCAGGCTGGCCTTGAACTCACTATATAGCACAGGCTGGCCTTGAATTTGCAGCAGTTTTTCTGCCTTAGCCTCCTGAGTACTGGCATTACAGGTGATACTTTAGTTTTCAATGTGCCTGTCTCTATTCTAAGTATATTTTAACAGTTTTCTCATATAATCTTCTCAACTTTGAGGTATTATTCTCATTTTACAGATGATAAAATCAAGACTTACACTGGTTTTTAAATTGTAGAAGGAGATGCAGTTAGTAAATGATATAGTAGGGGTTCCAGTGTGGTGTGCTTAATTCTGAAATCCATGCTGTTAATAAAAAAGTTAAGACACTCTGGATTTGGAATTTTTTTTTGTACCAGGGACTGAACTCATAACCTTGTGCTTGCAAGGCAGGTACTTACACCACTGAGCTAAACCCCCAGCCCTGGAGTGGTTTTCTGACTCCAATAAATCATTCTATTGCAGCAATTCTATTCCTAATTGGTATTACCCAAATCTATAAAAGAATTCACCTAGTTATTTGATAAATAGTTAAATACTAAGTGCAATTTACTGTTAAAGATTTTTGGGAAAATTTAAAGCTGTTCAACTTTTCTAGGGGCAAATACAACTATTATTTCTGAAAGTTTAAATAGCAATGTAACCTAAAAGTCAAAGGTTTGTCCAGCAATGTGTGAGCAACACAATGCCAGAGGATTCTCTGAGATGTGGTTAATTTTCACCTATAAGGGAGGCAGTGATACCAATTCAAACTTCAATGGTACTGTTGGCTTTCAGCAAAGAAACCAAATAGGGATATACAAATCTCCTATTAGTTCACAGAGCCATCAAAATATTCCAGAGCCTGTTTCATTATTTAAGAGTCAGATAGTGAAAGCAGTGGTATAAACATCCAAAGGGTATGGAACCAGAGTTGTGAAGAACAGAGAAAAGGAAGTTATAAACTATCTTACAAAAGGTTAGAGTAAAATGAACGGGATTGTAGGAGCAAAATTCTTACTACCAAGTTTACCAGTTAAGCAGAGAGGTAATTGGAGGCTTATTTTACCTATGAACCATATTCCGGGTATACCAAACAGAAGGAAAAGATTCCTTCAGAAGAGATGTATAATTACGGTTTAAATCCCGTCCAGTTAAGGAACACCGATAATTTCCCACAATCACACCATCTGGGTTCAGCATGGGTACCACCTTGAAGACGAAAGTGTCCCGAAGCAACTGTGCATCATGCGAGTCTCCTAAAATGTAATCGAGGAAGCCTTTCATAATCCAAGAACTGTTGGTTTCTCCTGGATGGACCCTCGCAGTCAAAATCACAGCTTTTCGCTTTCTGGAGTCGGTGTTCTTCAAGGGAGTGGTGATTGTTAAAACGTACACCATGTTCCTAGCAAGCGTGTGGCACAAAACACGTATTTTACAAAACTTTGAGCGGACAGGGTCGTTGTTGATGCCAGAAAGGTATTCTTGTAGGTTGGTGTAAGTGTATGGATAGCAGTGAGCAAAGTAACAGGTATCCTTGTTGTGTGGAAATTGAAATGTCCATGTAAGAGAGAAAAAATGGCGCCCATCTTGGCCCAGGTTGTTTCTGTAATACTTGATCTGGTCTCCTATTCTCTGCCAGCCAATCTTATGAGTCTCAGCCTCTTTTTCAGAATAGAACAGTGGGCGCATACCACGGCTATAAAGACTCGCAGGCTTGATGAAGTTGACAATAGTGAATCTGTAGACCATTTCTGCTTGGGTATTAGTCACTTGGAAGTAGTACCACTGTGTATGTTTATTTGTGAAGAGATCAGGGCGCACAGTCAGCTGGTATTCATATTCTGCCCTAATATGTAAGAAAGGAAGATAAAAACACGTAAGAATGTGAAAATGATATTTGAGTTTAAAGCTAAAGAGCAAAATTATTTTAATTCTTACAAGTTTGACTTCTTCATAGTAAGCTTTTTTGGGAAATAGTGTTTACTTAGGTCAAAAGCAAGCAACTTAAAAGTTTTGAAATTTTCTCATTTATTGGATAAGAAAATGCAATTGCATTTGGGATTAAATAACTTGCTTTTCAATTTTACAGAAGTTCATTGCAAAGAGGTGAGTCTCAGGGGAGACTTTGACTTGGACTTTCAAGAAATGCTGGAAGGACTGAGACTTTGGGGAAGGGATCAATGTATTTTTGCCTTCATGTAGGAAGGTTGTATCACATTAGGTGGAATTATGAACTTGTTACTGTATTTGTTTGGATATTAAGCACGGCTTAAGGAAATGTGAGTGTCAAGTTGATCGGCAGTGAAATGCAATGGTTAAGCTTAACTGTCAGCTTGATTAGCTTGAGAACTGCCTATGCGGGTACGTGCCCTTTTAGGAGTGTTTGGGTGGATCATGGAGGCGTAACTCAAGGCTCTATTCTTGGTCCCTGGCCCCTTCTCTCTGGTGGTGTTCTCCTGCTCTGCTTCCTGGCTACCATGAACTGAGCACCTCTGCTCTATTATGCCCTTCTCCCATGATGCCTCTGCCTTGGAGCCAGCTGACCACAAACTGAACCCTCTGAAACCACAGCCACTTAAACCTCTTCTCCTTCCGACAGTGGGTTTTGGATATTGTGTCTCGTTAACAAAACATTGACTAGTACGCTATGCTACTTCTAAAGGCTTTGCATTCTTTTGTAATTCAGGGATACATATAAAACATAAGCACTTTATAAAAGTGTATATATTTCAACATAATTGTTTCCTATGAAATGAATCATTAAACAGATATTGAAACCAAAGGAAAATCCAAAAACTTTAACTTAAGATACACAATTATTATTTCCTAACAATTCCAGTTTAAGGGATATGACAAAACTTTCACTAGAGGTTTAAAAACACATGTAAATTAATATAATCACCTAGATTATAAAAATACAAACTCCTTTGATACAAGGACAGTATTTTCTCTACCATATGCTTAGTCATCGAAGATGCATAAATTAAGGCAAAAAGTTTTTCATATGAATATTATATATATATATATATATGTATAACAATCCTAGTTGGTTATTTGTGACTATTTCCTTTACCAAGCTAGTTTCAAATATATTGATGTTTAATTATAAATAATAACCTGGAGTAGGTGAAATAAATGTAAATCCTTGATACCCCCAACTAGCACCTATACTTTTGGGATTACAATTGAGTAATGCATATTGAGAATTTTTAATGTACATAATACAGAATATAATAAATAGCTAATGGTCTAACTCCTCAAATAACAATAATCAAAACCTACACTTTGACTACCTTCTGTAGATTACCACTCTCAAACCTTGCTTCAAACATCAAAGTGTTGTCACAGCCATCCAAGGACTGCCTCAAAGGCGTCCTGTTGCCTCCGACTCGGGAATACACAAAACAGGGCTCTTTGTAAGCTGATGAGAGACCAAGACCACAACGATGTCAAGACATGTCCAGAGTATGCAGCCTCTTTTGTACAGAGTTCAAAACTACAGTTCTACAAGTAGAAAGATTTTAAATTTAAAGTAACTTGACACTAATGTTTGTTGATGTTACAGTCTGTGAGTACTTAGACTAGAAAAGCAATAACTGAAATGAATTTATATATCTTTCATGTTGGAAATATTCATTCTACTATTCATGATGAAGTAAAACTTGTTCTGTACTTTCCCTCTCACTGTAAATGACTGTGAAACTGGACAAAATTTGTGAGTTGTTTCCATGCATTGGGCCAAATATACAACACAACTATATGGAGTCTTTGAAAAAACATAAGAGCATGAAACGGGCCCATGTTTAGCTCTGGATTTCCATGTAGGGGGTATCTGATGGACTGTAGTTTAGGGAAATGGTACTTAAGAACAGCAAGACAGCTGGTTCTGGTGCTCATTCCTCTCATCCAGCACTCTGGGAAGCTGAGGCAGGAGGACTGCAAGTTTAAACCAAGCCCGGGCAACTTAGTGACTTAGTGAGACCCAGTCTCAAAATGAAAAATAAAAAAAGGACTGAAGATGTAGCTCAGTGTGCAAGCCCTGTATTCAATCCCCAGTACTGAAAAGAAAAAAAAAGCAGCATGACAATCTTGTTGGCATAAGATAAGACTGTTTAATACTTGGTACTGTTGAAATTGGTGAGGCAGTGAACCAGAGAAAAGAAAGCCCCAGAAAAACAGGGCCTCAATAGTCTAAATAGCGGTTCTCTAACCCTTCACAGCACAGGATGAGACTAGGCTGTACTGAAATATCAGAGGATGTACAATTCTACACATACTGGAATTCCAGTTTATCCAGGGTTAAAGAGTTCACCGAACACCTTAGGCTTTAACTGCAGCTCTAAGAAGGCTGGACCACATCCAAGAGTCAAGACCTTGACCTCTCACTAAGGATAAAATAAAATTAGACCTGCCCTTATTAAAAAAAAAACACAGCATACCTGGAAGAAGCTAAGTGATCTTCTACCTGCTAGAACAAAACTCAACATTTTCTTTAAAAAAGAATAAAGACTTCCTTCAACATGTCTCTCCCAAAACTACCTTTGATGAGTTCATCCACAGAGTATATACAGGAAAGGAGATAGTCAATGAGCTTGCAGATGAGTAAGTACTGCTCCAATGGAGCCATATTTTTAAAATAACACAAAACAAAAGCAACAGAACAGAGCATCCAAGAATTGCTGAACAATATCCAATAATCTGACATATATGTGACTGAACAAATATGTGAAGAAACCATGGCTGAGAGCTGGGCATAGTGGCTCACACCTGTAATCCCAGCACTTGGGAGGCTGAGGCAGGAGAATCACTGTGAGTACAGGGCCACTTGAACTACATGGAGAGACCCAATCTCAAAAAACAAACAATAAACAACAAAACAAAACAAAAAAGTACTTTCAACAATGGCTAAAATTCCAACATTTTGACAAATACCAAAGCACATATTTAAGGAGCTCAAAGAACATCAAACAGGATAAATACCTAGTACAGACACATCATATATATCACATTTCAATTAGTAACAAGCAAAGGCAAGGAAAATTTGAAGCCAGACATGGTGTTGCACGCCTGTAATTCCAGTCAAAGAAGTCAGATACAAAAGCATGCAGAATGTATTATTGCATTTCTGTGAAGCTAAAGTCAGCCAAACCAATCCATGTGACAGAAGTCAGAACTATGGTTGCCTAGGGAGGAGCTAGGGTTTGACTAGGAGGGGACACAAGTGGGAACTTTCCCAGGTAACAGGTGTGTCCCAAACCTTGATAGGGGTATTGGTAAAGGTTGTATTTGTTTTTAAAGCTCATCAATTGTGAACTTACAGTCACTACTGAAATGTCTTTTTAAACTGTTTTTCTACTAAACATAGAAAAAGGTAAGCATTTACAAGTAATCTTTTCCATGCTGGATGAAAACCAAGTATTCAAGGCTTTTTTAAAAAATTTGTTTTTTGAGAGAGGGTCTCACTTTGTAGGCCCGGCTAGCCATGAATTTGCAGTAATCCACCTGGCTCAGTCTTCCGAGAGTGCTGAAATGACAGGCATGTGCCACCCTGTCCAGGGATTTTTGTTTTCTTTTTTTTTTTTTTTCCTTTAATTTGGTAAGCTTTCCTTCACGCAGATCTCCAGAACTCCCAGAATTGGCATAGGAATGATTGAGGTGTTAACTGCTGTGGGTGTCCTGTTTGCCTATCCGGACCCATTCTCTACTATTCTCCACATTATCTGTTTGTAGAGAGCTTGGTCTTTACGGGCTCCCTCAAGGCTCCCCTGTCCGCTTGCCAGCGCTAACAGGATGGGCTGTAGAGCACAAGAGGTCAGGAGTGGAACTGAATTACTCTTTACCTGACTCTCCCTCCACTGTCCAGGTTGGCAGCTGTGTGAAGGCCACACTTGTTTTGGAACTGCCTCCCCAATAGCTGAGCCTCTACGGCTCTGAAAGCCTTCCTGTGCTCTTATTCTCTCAGCCAGGAGAAATTTGAGTCTGCTCTGTTGCTAGTCTAATGTTGCTCCACCATCTCGTTTGTCCTTACACTGTCCGTGCCGGGTGTAAATTTACTAAATTTCATTGAACTCACTAAGTTATTTTATGTGTCATCCCATCCCTGAGGGGACCCTGACTGACTCACCTTGATTTTGTTTATCAGCTCTCATTTCAATTATTGGTGTGAGCTGGAGGGACTTCTCTCACGTCAGTTGTTTAAAAATAAGTGTGTGAACATATGGTTTGATTTCTAGAATTGCTGACTGTACACAGAAGTCCCTATGAATTCCTGTCTTGTTAGCTTTTTAAATAAAATTATTTATCTATTTATTTATTCATTTACTTATTTATTTTTGCTACCAGGAATCATACTCAGGACCTCACGCTTGCCAGGCAGGTGCTATGCTATTGAGCTATATCACCAGCCTTAAATAAAATGTGTGTGAAGTGAGATTGAAACCTACAGTTAATGTTTAAATTTTAAAAAGTTTATTACAGAAATGACACATTACCATGAATCCCTCTCAGAATACTCCCCTTGTTTCAGATACATTTAACCCATCATTAATGCCTCTCCCTTCCTTTTTTTTCTTCCTTTTCTCTTCCTTCCTTTCTTCCTTTTTCTCTTTCCCTTTCTTCCTCCCTCCCTCTCTTCTTTCTCCTTTTCTTTTCTTCTTTCTTTCCTTCCTTCCTTCCTTCCTTCCTTCCTTCCTTCCTTCCTTCCTTCCTTCCTTCCTTCCTTCCTCCCTTTCCTTCATACCAGGGATCAAACTCACAACCTTGCACTTGCCAGGCAGGTGCTTATGCCACTGAGCTAAATCCCCAGCCCTAATGCCACTTTCTTAAACAGTTCTGGAAGTCATTTTTCATGAGTGTCTTTAGTTGTGCTGTTCTGGGTGCCTGAATTGATTTTAAATGCTTCTCTTTCACAGTCATTTTGACTTTTGGCAAGAGTCAGAAGTCGCACAGTGCCAGGTGTGGTGAATGATGCGGGTGAGGGCGCACCGTAAGGTTTCACAGGCCTGCCTTTTTGTTAGACGGCTCTCGGCAGCAGCATTCACCAGTATTTTTGATCATACCTTATAAACACATTCACAAGAGAACTTTTAGAACTGCTTCAGAAAATAGCAAGAACAATGGGATAAATATGTCTGAAGCAATTGGGAATATCCTAAGGGGGGCTGATGGCAATATATCTCTTATTGTAATAAATATTTCTAATTTAAACATTAATTGTATGTTTCAATCATACTTCATATGCTTCATGGGAAGTTTTTTAAATATATTAAAACATCAAAATATTGAACTATGTTAGTAAAATTTGTTCAGGAGTCCTATAATTCCTCAAATTAATACTTCAGAGACAATATAACACAGGGTATAAGCTGAGCTTTTTATGTTTGATTGTCTGCATTCTCAAAAGAGCAGGCATAGGATTTTTCTTTAATACAGCTTGCAAAGTTCAAATATTGATCTTGAACATTAAGACTTTTTTCTGAGATAAAATCTTGGGATGTGATTTTCAATGTGAGTGTTTTCTCCTTTAAAGATAATAATCCCACCAAACGTGTCAGACGGGTATAGAAATAATAGAAAACCGGTTGAACAATTGGGTGAATGTGAGCTATAGATGAGAAAGGCACAAACAGTTTTGGAGAATTCCACTACGAAAACACACAAGACACATAATTCACTTGAAATATAACTCTCTATTCTAACAGACAACATGATTTTTTGTTTTGTTTTGTTTTTTGAGACAGGGTCTTGTTAGGTAGCTCAGATTGGTTTTGAACTCACTATGTAGCCTAGGCTGACCTTGAACCTGTAGTGATCCTCCTGCCTGAGCCGCCAGGGGACTGGAATTACAGGCATGCACCACCATGCCCGGCCATGATGTTATATTTTTGAACTCCTACATATCTTCAAAAATATAATCAGCACTAAACATCCAAATAATATGCAACTACACATTTTTATAGGGACACAGACTTCATGGAAAACTGAAATTTCCACTATAAACCATAAAACAAATATAACGAAGATATTAACCCAGGCACCCAATTATATTTTCTAGCAATGTATCTCATTCTATGCCCACCATCTTCAGCCAGATAAACCACAGTGTCTTCCTTGGAGCTTGGGTAAAGGGGTTCCATTTCAAGGCCTGTTGGGATATACACTGGCTCAGGATAAAAAGGAGCCCAATCTGGAAAAAAGGAGGGAGCATTATTATTTGAATACTATTTCAAAATAAAACAGGAAAGTTTGATTATATGTATTCAATCTGGGCTAGGCTAAAAGCTTAGTTTTTTATTTGGAGCTGGATTTTACCAAGGGTTCATTTGAAGTAATGATGAATACTGTTACATTATAACAAAATTCAAGGTATTTCTAACGAGTACATGTTCTAAATTATACTGAATTCAAGATTACTTTGTGCTATGATAAATTTCATACTATAATTTCTGTTTCTCTTGAGCCCTTAGTGCCATTCTGTCTTGCTTGAGACTCTTTTTTTTTATTCTTTATTTCCCTACATCTTTAACCTCTTGCTTCACAATGATTGTTTTCTATATTTATGACATGTCCAAGTTTCTTCCCTCTCCCAAAACGATGAGTATTCTTAGACCTTCTCAGACTTTTTTAGCTACCAGCTTTCCTTCTCTTCAATAGGACCACATTTCTTTCTTACAAGTTGTTAGTGCCATGCACAAACCTTCCGAAACATAAATTATTTGATGGAAAAAATTACTCCATGGCCTACCTGTATTTTATAAGAATTTATTTATTAGAAACAAGCATGACTGGGAAAATATTTTGAGGAATCCAACAAAAATGTATTTATGTTGAAGAATAGGGGTCAAATCTGCCGTAGAAAGGAACCTCAATCTACCATATTGATGCAGATATACACCATTGTGTATTGTACAGTCCACTGAACGCATAATCAATCTGATATTGAAGATAAGCAATAAAAATTATAATCAAAAATAACACTCTTGTTAGTTGAAATTATTAACTCAAGCCAAAATTAATCACAGATTACAGCATAGCTTCCATTCTGACAACTAAGAATTTCAGCTACTTGCCTTTGTGTGTGCAGCTGATCAAAGCTCACATGACATCTAGAGTTTCAGTTAAAGAAACAGATTTCATTAATCTCTGCCTGCATTCTTAGTAATAAACTGTCCTTATGTTAAAGAAACATGAACATCTATAATCAGAATTGGAAAAAGAACTTGTATATTAAGGTCAAATTTGCAGTTTATCTGAGTATGCTTGCTGAGAACCTAATTTTGAGAATCAGACTTAACTTACTTCAGTCTAGCTTTTGTTCATTTCAGTCGCATGCCTACTACTGCCCAAAACTGTTCTTTCCCCCAACATCTTGCTAAGGAAATACATGTGGAATTCCTAAGACAGACTAGAAATACAGCGGCTGTACTGTGAAGAGTTAGAGTGCAAGTGGGAGCTGACCAATCACCCGGAGGAGCAGAAACTATCTCCATGTGACTGAGGGAAGCCAGGCAGCTGGCAAAGTGTGGACAAGGCTGTACTGAGGGTGCAAAGCGGGGCTGCCTGAGATGGGGAGAAAACAAGCTCACTGGAGGAGGCTGTGGGCTCGGGGTCCTGGGGAGCAGTGGCAGGCGGGCTCTGCTTTCCTCTGCCCACTTGGGCCTCTGCTGTTCTCCTCTCACTGCGGTTACAGGGGAAAACTCAGGCGGAGAGGCGTCCTTTCCCTTGCTCCTTTTCAAGCCCAGTCACAGGTACATAAGGAAGCGGCTGTGAAACAGAAGCCTGCTACAGGAGAATGGCTTGGGGCAGAGGTCACATCCAGTGGCAGGGCGACCGCTGTCTTCGTTTATGTGTCTTCCTGGGAGGGGAGCAAGGAGGAGGGGCCTCTTAGGGAAGGTTGAGAAGATGGCACGAGTGCTGAAGGGAGAGAGATCCCTCTAGGCTGGAAGAGAAGTACACCCTCATAGGCCTCGCTGAGGATAAGTGATGCTCGCAAGCACCAGCAAGAGTGAAAATACTTTTTTATGAAAAATAAAACAAAATTTCAGAAACAAGGGAATACATTTATTACACTGTGTATCATTATCTTCACAGCAGTTGCTCAACGTACAAGAATACCCCGAAAAGATTCTTAAAAAAAGAAATAAACAAATAATACAAACCTTTCTTTTCAATGAACTATGATAAACTAGTATTATAAATGAAACAAACTAGGATATACACTGAAACATTCTTTTTATTTTTTTGTACCGGGGATTGAACTCACGATCTTGCACTTTCCAGGCAGGCGCTTATGCTGCTAAGCTAAATCCCTGGGTTTGAAATATTCTTAAAACAATGGACTTTTGTAATTTGGAGACATTTTCCTACAAGTATGTATTCTTTTTTTTTTTAATCAGTACTGGGGACCGAACTCACGACCACATGCTTGCAAGGGAGGCACTTAGCTGAGCTAAATCCCCAGCCCCCAAGTATGTATCCTTTAATACATTTTTAACTCGATGCCTAGACTTCTTAGGGAAAATTAACTTTGCCCTCTATAAACAAAATCTACTATTCTGTTTCCTTTTCCATTCTTCTTATCTATCTACCTATCTATCATTTCTCTCTCTCTCCTTTCTAGCAGATGTCAGAAGTTATAAAAAATCTCTAAGCAGCATTAATTTAAGAACACTAAGTTCTCTATTTCTACTTAATTATGCTTAATTAAGTGTTGAGTTTTTTTTTTTATCTACCAATGAGTATCTGTAAGAGCTCTGCCAGATGAGAATGTGTGTATGTGCGCTATAATCAACGAAACAGGAAACATAACAGCAAAGAACAGCGGGTTGCTTCAGAACAGTGAGAATGTATGGATTGTATCTGTTGATATTAAGGCTGCAAGTTCTCTAGGAGAGTAAAAAATAAACCTGAGAATGAACACATGGGAACATGATGATACAGACTCAAAAATGCACTCTTTAGTTCTACAAATGTCCATTAAAAGGGGAAATGAGAAAGGAAAGAAAAAGAAATTGGCATAAAAAGATAAAAGAGGAACAGAAAGGAAAAAGAGAAAAAGACAGGAAGAAGCAATAAAGGTTAAAGACCCACCATGAGAAAGAGAAGTAACAGTGAACAAACATGAACAGGACTAGTTAACAGACATCTTGGCACAGTCAGTGTCACTGTGACTTGGACATAGGCACACTGTTGGAACAGTTTAGAATTATTAAAGCTGTGGCACAGAACTTAAATCCCTCCACATGTGGTATTTACACACTTAAAATGGGACTAACACGAATTATCTATCTATCTATATATATATATATATATATTTAGAAGATTTTGCATAAAAAGGGAAATGTGCTTGGATATGTTTAGTATAAGTGTTTTTAAAGTTAATTTCTCTTTTCACGTTTATATCTTGCTTTGGTTTTTGGGTACCAGGATCAAACTCACAACCTTGCACTTGCCAGGAAGGCACTTACATCACCCAGCTAAATCTCTAGCCCTTCTTTTTACTTTTATAAATGTAACTACTAGAAAATTTACAAGTACATATATGACTCATGTTATATTTCTGTTGGAATATACTGTTCTAACACCATGAGGCTCCCAATTAAAATCAAGGTAGACAAAGTGAGTTTGTTCATTTTTGCATGCTTAAAACTGCTAAACACATACCAATGTGCTGAACTTTTTCATCAATGACCTCACAGTGGTATGGCCACCGTGTTGGGCTCAGAGGACCAGAAGAGGAGACACCATATAAATCTCGGGGTTCACGAAGGCGTGGCACCCATCTCCCTAGCTGATATTCCAATAGTATCTGTGTTGTCCGGGGGAAGAATGGGTCGCTACTAGAGTCAGCTGAGAAAAAGATTCAAACACCACCATGAGTAACAACAAGGAACATCCCAAGTCCTACGGTGTTTTCTACAGTTCTTTATTTGCTTGCAACACTACTGAATTTATGGATATTTATAGATATCATTATAACTAGTGCTTTGTGGCATTTAAAAATAAAAGTACCAATAAAATCTTGTAACCAGTGATCTTCCCAAAAACTAAAAGAATGGTTGTGACCTTGCAATTATTAAGCTGAATTCTTACTAGTACTGTAAGAATGTCTGTTTTCAGCAAATTACTTTTTAACTCATCTTAATCAGGCTATTAGTCTAATGGGTTAAATATAGTCATTGACTATGATTCTTCACCACTTACTGGAACCATGTTCTAAAAGGTTGCTAGTGAACTCTGCCATGCCATTTTTCTCAATTGTTATTCTAGCACCACTACGTGACATAACAACTCAGGAACATGATTCCCATAGAACGCAGTGGACTGCAATGAAAGGCAGTACAGTGGTGTTTTTTCTTTCAGTGTAGTAATTCTGTGGTATCAATTTGAAGGAAGCTCTCCTTAAGGTCATTTCCCATCCTTTGTGATTGTACAGAAAGTGCCAATTAACTTCTAACTATAAACTTCCCACTGGAATGACCCAAGGAAGGCTTCTGGCTCCACTTAACCAAACATTTTTTTCCCTTCCTTCGCCACTGTAAAAGCATTCCCCTCAGACTCCTCCGCTGAAGCCCCTAAATTACTTCATTTTAAGCTGCCCGATTCATGAGTTGGTGTTTGTTCAAATAAATTGCAATGTACCAAAGTTTAGTTTTTAACAGTTTTTACACAAATTGGACATCTTAAACATAGTATTCTGTGACTTTTTCATATTATATATCATGGACAATTGTCTCTATTAGTAACAAATATATCCCCCATTTCCCAGCTGAATAGTATAATATATACCTTGGACACACGCATTGTAATTTACTTAGCAATTTCCCCATTGATGGATATTTAGATCCCTTCTAACTTCTGACTCATTTTGAGGAAGAAGAATTAGAAGGCATACCTGCCCTACCAAATACCAAAATATCATATTTAAAGCTACTATAATTTACAATATGAGAGTGACTCATTTAATAGGTAAGTGACTGAGTCAAGTCCACAATGGACCAAAGGCATGTAGTAAATGATACAGGTATCATGCCAAATGTCATATGATAAAGTTGACATTTCAAATCAGTGGTTTAAAAAAAAAGACATACCAATAAATAATCCTATGGACAACAAGGCAGCTATTTTTGAATTAGGAAACAAAATCTATTACTTGTACAGGACTTGTGTGAAGACAGCAGAGTGGTGAACAGCAGAGAAATAGCTTCTCCGAGACTTGGTGTCTAGACCCTGGAATATAGCAACCTGAGGAAGAAAAGGTGGGCTCCTGGCACTCAGCATGGATCTGAAGCGAGAATTGAAGCCCATGGGGAGAGCAAGGCCATCTTAATGCGGAAGGACTGGCAAGTGGCACTTTCTCCCCAGCCTTGACTCACCGTGTGGGAAGGGTGGCTCAAACCTGTAAACACAGTGACTATTGGCAACCCCAGGTCTCCACAGAGAAATGCACCAGTGGAACGGAGCAGTGGTTACAGCAGACTGCAGTGTTGGGTAAGTTATATGGGTTCAGATGTTGCCCAGGAAATGGCAACTGGCCAGAAGCCATCTTGGAGAGGGATCAGCTGAGACTGGAATTCAGAGCAGCTGTGGGCTGGCTCCATCTAGGAGCTGTCTGTATCAGAGTGAGAGGAAACCAGGCTCAAGTTGGCACAAGGCCAAGAAGCTGAGTTTAAGGAGACAGGGAGCCCAGTTCGAGCAGGTAAGAGCCATAGAGAAAGTTGCAGGCCGAACAAATTGGGTTCCAGCCTTATTGCCTGACACTACCCTGAACTTCAGCAGGTTCAGGCTTGCTGGGATTATCCACTACCTTGCTGTTAATCTACAGCTGGATTTCTGGGATTAATCAACACGGTCTGGGCTCTGTCAGCTCACTCTACCAGTGACAGAAGAGAACATGCCCTGAAGTGGACATTCTTTTTTCTCTTTTTCTTGTTTGCTCTTGTTTTTATAAATATGAACACTGTTTCTAGTTTTTGTTGTTCTAATAAGTTGTTTTATTTCTTCTTTCTGTTTCCCTCTTGTCTTCACCAATTTCCCAAAATTCACATAATCTTCCTTTGTTCGACGGCCTTGCTTCTAATCTCTTCTTCTATTTCTCTATGTTTTTCTCCCTAGCCCCTTTTAAATTTTCTCCCCTGAAGGTAAAATCACCATACTAAGGGTATATTAACTGTATGCAATTTTCTGATTTGTTTTAGGTTTTGTTATATAACCACAAATACAGTTAAAGGTAGAAAATTGTTACCAGTTTGTCATTTTCTAGGTGTGTTTGATGCTACTGTTATTGTTGATTGTACTGCCAAGGCAGCACAACTGTTATAATCAGTTGTTCTTCCTGGATGTCAAGACTGAGATTGCCTAAGGGTCATAAACAATACTATAGGCCAGTTCCAATGTACTAGGGGCTGGACCAAAAGGCAGCAACTTTTCATTCCCAATAAATTTAAGAGGAAGGATCTTGCAAGAGACTCAAAACCCAAAAGCCAGGTAAAACTGGATGGTGTCTCTGAGAAGCAGTCACTTTCTAAGGGTTTTCAATATTAGCAACAAAGCTACCTGCCATTATAAGCTATCTGCAATTTACATGTATCAAATGAAAAATTAAACTACAAAAAACCCCAGAAAATTAAAACATACTTAACAAGATGCAACCCTAGACTTCTAGCTTACCAATGGAAACTGAGGGGGTAATGAGGTGTAACAATTCGAAAGCTACCCACCTGGACTCTCCCAAGAGGTTACCGCAAAAGTAACGAAGCAGATGAATGAGGTTCTAGAAAAAAATCAAATCACAGATAATTGCTCAGATAATTAGAAATAGTGACCATAAAAAAAGAAGTGGTTATTGGCTCTAGAGCAGACACAGACAAAAAATAGTATAAAAGTTTAGGAAAAGCTGGAAGCCATGAATGCTGAACAAAGAAAAAATGGAACCCATGAAATAGACTTAAAGAGATATCCAGGAGATTAAAAATTCTATTGAAAGTATATACAATAGAATGAGCCAATGCGAGGACAAATGAAGAGATCTAGCAGATAAGACCCTGCAGTTAGCAAATAGCACAAGACTTCTTCAAAATAGTGAGGGACCATGAAAAATCAGTTCAACAGCTGCTAGATGACGCAAAGAAGAACAACATAAGATTGACTGGAGTCAATGAAAAAATCAGGATCGTGCAAACAACATAAAAAACCTGTTCACAGAAATAATGGCAGAAAACTTCCCAAGCAAGGAAAGAGAATTTGAGATACAGATAAGTGAGGCATATAGAACTTCAATTAGCCATGACTTAGAAAAAAAAATCTACAAGGCATAGAATAGTCAAGATTCCAGAAATTCAACACAGAAACAAATATTGAAGCTGTTAGAGAAAAGAAACAAATCACCTATAAAGGAAAATCCATCTGAATCACAGCAGACTTCTCAATGCAAACCCTGAAGTCAAGGAGAGCTTGAAGTATTTCACGCCTGAAAAGAAAACAACCTCCAGCCCAGATTGATGCGCCTCCCAAACCAGCTTTCAAACTTGATGGAGAAATAAGGTACTTTTATGATAAGAACATCTGAAGAAATTCATTACCAATAAACCAGCACTCCAAAATGTCCAGAATGAGATAATGAAGACTACAACTCCACAAACCCCAACAGAATGAATCCACCAGGTGAAGCAAGTAATTAAACAGAGGTAGGGAAAAAAGGGAACCAACAACGGAAAATAACACAAGGACATGTCAATACATGCCAGTGTTAACCATTAATGTAAATGGACATTTAATTAAAAAAGAAATTCACAGATTTAAAGTCAAAGGATAGGCTACAACACTCCATTCCACAGGAACCCAGAAAAAATCAAGGATAGCTAGTCTACTTGCAGGCAAAGTAGATTTTAAGCCAAGACTGATTAAGAGAGACAAACAAGGTCACTATATCTTTGTAAAGGGAACAATCCAAGAAGACATAACAATCATAAATATATACACACCAGCACATCCAACAGTATAAAATAAATATTAATGGACATGAAAAATCAAATAAGCACTAATGGAATTATAATGGAGGACCTCAATACCCCACTGTCACAGATCAACTTGATAAAAGAAATCAGCAAATATCAGAACTGAACCAAACTTTGAACAAATGGACAGATTTCTACAGTACTCAACCCCATAACAATAGAATACACATTCTCACCTGTAAGTGGGACATCTCCAAAATAGATCACATGCTGAAGCACATGCTTAAGTAATGCAAAGGAATTGAAATTATTCCATAAAGCAATGAAATTGGAAATCAATGGCAGAAGAAACCACAAAAACTACATAAACATATGAAAGTTAATTAACATCCTTCTGAATAACCGATGTGTCACTGATGAAATTAAAGAAGAAATTACACAGTTTCCATAATTAAATGATAAGGCCAATACAACAAACTGGAACTTATGGGATACAATGAAAGGGAAATTTGTAGCAGTGAAATCCTCATATCAAAAACAGTGAGCTCAAGTAGCCTGTTACAGTTTGTGGATAGCTGTCCTCCCAAAACCTTATGTAGGAACAGTGCTTTTTTCAGTGGTGGCTGAATTGTGTGTGTGATTCTGGGATTTAGGGTGTGTGATTAGTAAATCAGTCCACTGATGGTTTTGGCATAGTTCTGGCTAAGCTTGAGTACATCCACCCTAGGGCCGTAGACTGCATGTCATGTACGGGACAGAAAGAGCTGTCTCTCCCTTGTTTGCTTGCTTTTGCTGTCTCTTGCTGCCATAAACGGTTGCCCTTCTGCCATCTGCCACCCTGCCTTGGAGCCAGCCAATTAGGGATTGAAACCTCTACAAACTGTGAGTTAACAAAGCTTTCCTCATTTAACTTTGGGTGTTCTGTATTTTGTCTCAGCAGCAAAAGTAACTAAGACACAACCTAAAGTTGAACCTCAAACTTGTAGAAAAATAACATGTCAAGCTCAAAGTGTATACAGTAGAGGAAATTATAAAGATATGAAGAAATTAATGCAACTGAGACCAAGAAAACAATACAAAGAATCAATGAATTAAAGAGTTGACTCTTTCAGACATTAAATATAATTGACAAATCCTTAGGCAATCTTATCAAAAACAGGAAAGAAAAGATTCAAATCCATGTACTTAGGAATGAAAAGGGTAAAATCACACAGATCCCACACAAATCCAGAATACCTACTTTGAGATCCTGTATTCTAATAAGATGGAAAACAGGAGAAATCGACATATTCCTAGATACATATAAGTTACCAAAGCTAAATCACAGATATAAAAATTATAAATAACCTAGTATCAGTTAATTAAATTGGAGATGTAAATAAAAACCCACCTAGAAAGAAAAGCACAGGTCCTGACGGATTCTCTGCTGGATTCTACAAGAAATTTACAGAAGACCTAATGCCACTGCTTTTCAAACTCTTTAATGAAACTGAAAGAGAAGCCATACTTCCAAATTCGTTCTCGGAAACAAGCATTACTCTAATACCAAAACCACCAAAACCACAGAAGGATCCAACCAAAAAAGAGAACTATAGGCCAATCTCCCTAATGAACATAGATGCAAAATTTCCAGTAAGATACTGGCAAACAGAATTCAGGAAATCATCAAGAAGATTATATACCATAACGAAGTAGGATTCATAATAGGGATGCAGAGATGGTTCAACATACCCAAGTCAATAAATGTAATACACATTAATAGAGCCAAGAACTACAACCAAATGATCATCTTGATAGATACAGAAAGAGCATGTGAGAAAGTCTAACACTTATTCATTATAAAAACCCTGAAGAAAATTGAACAGATGGTCTTTATCTCAATCTGCTAAAAGCCATCTATGATAAATCAAGTGTGAATACCAAACTAAATGAACAAAAACTGATAGCTTTCACTCTCAAATCAGAAACAAGACAAGGATGTCTACTGTTACCACTCTTATTCAATATAGTTCTGGAAACATTAGCCAGAACAATTAGATATGAGAAAGAAATAAAAGGAATAAGGATAAGAACGGAAAAAGTTAAATTACCATTACAACTTTACACAGAAGACCCCAAACACTCCACCAAAAGACTTCTAGATTTAATAATCAAATTCAGTAGCACAGTTGGATAGTCAATGCCCAAAAATCAATAGCATCTCTGAACACAAATAAAAACTTACTGAGACAGCAATTCAGGAAAAATCTTTTACAATAGCAGCAAAAAACAAAACAGACAAATGAACAAACAACCAAGAATCAGTCTAACTAAAGAAGTAAAGGCTTTCATATCCAAAACTTAGAAAACAGAAAGATATCCCTTGTTTTGGGGTAGGAAGAACCAACATAGTGAAAACAGCCATAATTCTAAAATTGTTATACAGACTTAATGCTATCCCAAACAAAATACCAATAGTGTATCTCACAAAATTAGAGAAAATAATCCTAAAATTCATTTGGAACCAGAAAAGACCTAGAATAGCAAAAACAATTCTGGGCAACAAAGGCAAGGCAGGGGCCACCATACTACTTGACTTATATTACAAAGCTACCAGTACTGGCAAAAAACAAACCCAAGGTCAGAAAATGCAGAAACAACTCCAAACATACTCAGCCACCTTCTCTTTGACAAAGAAGTCAAATACCTTCACTAGAAGAAAGATAGCTTCTTTAATAAATGGTGCTAGAAAAACCGGCTTTCTACATAAAGGTTAAATCTATATGCACTAAATTTGAAATGGATCAAAGACCTAATTAGAACATAAATACTAAATCTGCTGCAAGATAAATAGGGAGAATTATTAAAGGCACTGGTGTAGGAAAAGACTTTATGAACAAAACCTCAATTGCACAGGAAATACCACGAAGAATCAATGCCTGGGGTCTCATGCTATTAAAAACCTTTTGCACAGCAAAAGAAATCACCAAGAGTGGAAAGTGTAGGAAAAATTTTTTGCCAGCTGTTCCTCAAAGGACTAATATCTAGCATATATAAAGAACTTAAAAATCAGAACCCCCAAATTTAAGACCCAACCCCAAAATGGGCATCTGAGATGAAGAGACACTTCTTAGATGAAAAAGGAGAAATGGCAAATAAATATATGAAAAAATGTTCAACATCACTGGTCATTTGAGAGATGCAAATTAAAACAATGCTGAAATTCCACATTACTCCAGAAGGAATGGCTATCAAGAAACTGACCAATAACTAATGCTGGTGGGCCTATGGGGAAAAAAGAATCCTTCTCCACTGTTGGTGGGAGTATAGACTGGTGGAAATCAGTGCGGATATTCCTCAGGAAACTAAGACTACAGGTCCCACTTGACCCAGCTATTCTCCTTCTTGGTGTCTTCCCAAAATACAAAGCATCATTCCACAGTGATTTATCTACATCCATGTTTACAGTGGCACAGTTTGTAGTAACTAAATCTTGGAAATCACCTGGATGCCCATTAAGGAATGAACGGATAAAGAAGTTGTGTTTTTTTTTTTTTTTTAAGAGTGAGAAGTATTGCTCTATCATAAGGATAAGCTTGAGACATTTCTAAATAAATGGATGCACCTTGACACCGTAACCTTACATGACATAAATTAGACACATGTACTAATACTGCACTGTACTCTGGTGTAAGAACCAGAAAGCATAAATAAGGTCCAAAATGTACAACAGATGTTGGGACATGGGAGAGGGAACTAGGGAGGAGGTAGAGGGAAAGAAAAAAGACTATAGAAGAAAAAAATAGAAATAAGGTTTTTGTAAATAGAGAGGGAAAGAGGGGCTGAAGGAGTAGAGAATGGGAAAAAATTATTTTGTTGTTTCTTGTATTGGTTTTTTGAGACAGGGTCTTGCTGTGTATTTCAGGCTAGCCTTGAGCTCACTTTGTAACCCAGGCCCAATGACCCTCCAGCCTCAGCCTCCAGAGTGCTGGAATTACAGGTATGTGCCACCACACCTGGTTTTTTTTTTTTTTTTTTTTGGTACTAGGAATCAAACTCAGGACTTTGAGTTTGACAGGTAGGTGCTGTGCCACTGAGCCTCAGCCCAGGAAAAATGAAGCAGCAAGATGTATCATGTAGAGGTACAAATTTCCTATGATAAATGTTACATCTAAAATGTACTAATAAAACAAAAATTTTAAAAAGTCAGCTAAAAAATAAAAAACTACTGATACATGCAACAGCAAAAAAAATGTATCACTCATACTTATAAATGATAAGTTAAATAATGAAATTCAAATAAATACATAAAAGTACTTAAAGAAAATTTACATGATTATACTGATGTCTTTGGAGTAGGGAAGGCCTGTGATTTAAAAAAAAGATAGAAAAATAAAAGGTGACACACAAATACTGATAACCATATAAAAATAATTCAGTAAGTTATAGCAGTAACACAGAGTTAAAGGATTACACAGAGTTAAAGGATTATACTATCAGGGAATATAAAAGGCAATATGCCTATTCAAGCCTATTAAATAAATCTTAATTTCTCTATCAGGGAAATGCTACTTAAACAGTGAGTTATCTCCTATTTTTCAATAGATTGGCAAAATTTAAAAAGAAAAAAGGTGGGAGGGAAAAGTCCACAAGCACTACTACAAAATTCTTTTGAATGTGTATACAGATGTATGTATCAATGGAACAAAAAAGATCTAGAAAAATGCCCAGCAACTTAAGAATAGTGGTTATCTCAAAAGTGAAGATTTGTTTTAGGATGTCCGTGAAAAATACATGGATACATATGTAGGTAAGCAAAAGCCTTAATTTCAGTCTTCAAATATCTATTAAAGATAAGTATTTAGGGGAAACATTTTAGTATTTGAAAGTTGAAAATTAATTTTCAAAATTTATTTGAAAGTTGAAAATTAATTTTTCAAAATCAAGTGATCAATACTCATATACGTGGATGTATGTCAATGAATGTGATGGTTCACCGTGTCAACCTGATTGGCTTGATGCTAATTTCCTACACCAGGAAGTCACCTGGGAGATTAGTAAAGAACACTTCCGGGTGTGTGATGGAGCATGATCTTGGGGCTATGTGAGGTCCCTGGCCCCTTCTGTTCCTGCTCCTCCCCTGCTCTTCCTCCTGGCTGCTATGGGTGAAGCAGCTTTCCTTTTCTTTCCTTCACGTCATGTTTCTTCCTCAGAACTAGGAGCCCAGGGACTGAAATCTCTGAAACGACGAGCTAAAGTAAGACTTTTCTTCTTTAAATTGTGTAGGGCAGGTATTCTGTCCTAGCAACACCAGGATATAATGATTTTATTAAGGAAAATACAGAAGCATACTTTATTTAAAGGAAAGATGCACCTCCAACATATTGTGTTGATTACAACTTAGGTCAGTTTACAAATACATCTAAAGAGTTTAGGTGGTTATTTTTTTTTTATTAGAGAAATGATAAAGTAAATCTGTATGTTCAGTGAAGTCCTTTATAATCACCAGTTTCATTAATTTTCCAATATAAATCAGTTGACCTAAAACCAACCTGAAAAGTTTAAGCCCCCCCAATTTTTTTAAAAGTAGATACAAAATGTCTCTTTCAACCAGAACAGTCATTCCCTATTTTACTCAACCTGACTTTTTCAAAGTTTCTTCATCTTATTTTTTATCCACTCAAGGTTTTATGAGAGAGGAAAAATGTATGGAGAAGTTCAAACCTGTTAATAATGCACACTGATGAATATCTTCACTTACAAATTTCATGAATGTATCCTCATCCTAAAACAAGAGAATTTTTTAAATATAAAAACCAACAATTTCCGAATCCAGAAAGTTTTTATATATACCTTATTACTTGGGGTTGTCAACTTGATTGACAGCTGAACTAATGACAACCACAAAATCATGCCTTAAAGGGCTATACATCATATTATTTTTGGACCTTAATTTACATCCATGATAATTTATTCTTTTATGTAATTTGAAGGAAATCTGTCAGATGTACAAAGGCCATGCAAAATATTTTTAACCACCTCATTTCTCCACCCTTTTTTTCTTCCACATCTTCTCCTTTGTGATATTACAGTCACACTAACCTTATCACGGTGATACCCAGTAGGATTAGAACACAGGGTTCTAGCATGATACACGCTATGATTATAACATAGCAGCATTACTACTTGTAAGAAAGTAAGTGGTATGAACTATAAAAAGAAAACCCTGATTTAACACAAACATTTTAATAAAACCCAGAAAAATTTTAGCCCAAATATTTTCCCAACAAAAGGCCATGGGTGGTTTTCTTTTTCCTTTTAAAACTTTTATTAGTACAGGTTTGCCGTACATGTTTACATTCCTTGTGTGGTGCTAGTACATGTACATAACACATCTTAGTTCCTTTTTTCATCCCCTTTACTTCCCCTCTATCTCTTGATCCCCTTTCAGTCACTTCCCAACTTTAGTAACAATTATTTAAATGTCCAATACTTATTATACAACACTGACTTATAATATTTGAGTTAGGAATATATTTTTAAATACTTTTTATCTAATTCAGTTAAAGAAAAGTTGAGAAAAACATACTGATTCATCCTCATCACTGATTGTTCCGTCTGAATAGTCTTCCTTATCTGAATCTTCTGACATCTCTTCCAGTATTTGGCTTGAAATCCCTTTTATTGTATATGTGGGCTGTAAAACAATTTCTACGGAACTTATTTGTCAGCTTTTAAATGAGTACTCAAATATATTAAATCTTTCTTCTCTTTAGAGAAGACAGTGGGAAGTCTTTCCTAAAACTAAACTACAATGTACCTAACTAAACCTTCAATTTCAAAAGGTTTTAAGAAAGTTTCCATCACTATGCGGAGATAAAAATCACAATAAATGACAAATCAAATAATTTAATTGAAAAAAACTTCCAGGATCCACTGCCAAGTCATTTACATTAAACACCACACAGTCATACCAAGTTCACAATGATCCTAAGGCAGTAAAACATAATGAATCAAGGAACACTACTATTTAGGCAGTGAAAACAGTGATATAATTTTAAAAGACTTTTCCCCTTCCTTTTCAGCTGACTTCAAAAGCTCCAGTTACAAGTGACTTTCTATTCTGATTAATATTATTCTGCAGGTACTCTCCCGCTTAATATTCAATGACAAGATCTTACTTAACACTCCATAGCTCCCGGAAGGTTGTACTGGAGACGACCATAAATGCGCCCGTGAAACGATCCCTCGGCGCAGATATTACTGAAACAAAGGAATAATCGAAATTCCTCCTCAAGATTCTACAGCGTGGGGAGACCACAGGCTTCACCAACTTCCAGTCTCCTCGTTCAAGCGCAGCATGGACTGCAGTGGGCACGGCGTCGACAGGCGGCTTCTCCCGAGACCGCAACTCTCGCGACTCCGGCCCGTCCCTGCCGCGCATGCCCGGCCGCGGGGTCACCGAGGGTCCCCCGCGGCCCCCGCTCCGGAAGCGGCGGCTCAGGCTGCGCCGCCCGCGGGCTCGCGTCCCGGGTGGGAAACACAGTGGAACCGCACCTCGCACGCATTTCCGCCGGGTGCCGCAGGCCGTGATGCGCTTGCGCTCCTCTAGCTTCGCCTCCACGGTCCCGGGCAGCTCCTTGCTGCCACCGCGGCAGTCGTCCCATCAGCACCGGGAGAAGATTTAGGGTTCTCCCCGTAATCCCCAGAGACCAGAGAAGCAAGAACTTTACCTTAAAAACTCTACCCTTAACCACTACGAAAATCACGTCACTGGTTACTTGGGCAAACCTCCCAGCCTCGCGAGACTTCGAGGAATTCGCGCGAGTTTTCGAGCAGCCCTTGGGACTCTTTTAAAGCCCAGCGCAGGGCAGTGCGCGTGCGCAGGGGCTTGGCCCTAGGACGCGTTGCCTCTAGGGTTGACAGATCGCGGGACAAAGCTGCCTCTAGGGCAGAGAGAATCAGGGAGGTTATGACGGTGGGGGCTGCAGGAGGTGGAGACGGTGAGACAGCAGTTGGAGAGAAGCCGGTGAAACACACCGGTTACCCTATCATCCTGACCGCATACAAGTTCATTTTGTGGACTAAAATTTCTTCGTTCGTGACATGGGTATAATAATTGCACCGATTTGGTAGAAGATTCAGTTGAAAGTATGGTGATCTCCAACGTGCACAGTGTGAATTCCAATCTGTACAATTGTGACTAATGAGCTTTATTCTGGAAAATGACACTTTTCTCTGCAAATGTTTGATTTGCAGGAACCATGAACATATTAGTGTGCGCTTTCAAAAATTCTTAGCAGCACCAGGATTCCTTGAATATGATCATTTAGCATTAAACATTTAACTTATGTTCTGTAGAATGACAAATCACTTTATATGTATTGTGTTATCTAGTTAAATATGGTCTTACCATAGTAACATTAATTGTGTACATTTTATTTCGATTTTTCTGTTATATTTAACTCTGGTTAATTTTATTGGGATTTGTTGTTCAATTGGTTTTTGCTTGTTTTATTGGTTTGTTTGAGACAGGATCTTACTATATATTTCAGGCTGGCCTTAAACTCACCATGTAGTCCACGTTGGCCTTGAATTTGCAGTACTCTTCCTACTACAGTCTCTCAGGTGCTGGGATTACAGGTGTGTGCCACCTTGCTTGATGGATAATTTAATATACATTTGGAATACTTTTCCAAGTAGAGTTAAAAAAAGAGAATGGATAGATGTTTGGTACCGACAAGAGTCATATATAATGAGATTTGTAATATTTTAGAAATGGAAGTAATATTCTGTAGCAAGTTTGACAGTAAAAGAGAAGACAAAGTACTATGGTTTAAGCATCAAATAGGATTGATATTTTCTTCAAATTTTTTAAGTTTTTGAAATTAACAAGATGTTTTGTTGTTAGCAAAAACTTGGAAGTTTGGAACTTCCAGATTAGACCTTAGCCTGTGAAACTAAAACATTATCTTAGAGCAAGCTTTTCTGAAAATTAGTCTTCATCATTGTCTTATGCCACACAAACATCACTAGAGGTGATATGCACAGAGTTTTCAGTAGCATTTAGGTGTAGTTTGAGTGTGTCCTCCTCACCCTGGGGTACCTCTGCTGAAATTTAATATCCATTTTGAGATTTTAAAAGGGTAGAAGCTTAATCTTACTCCAGTTATTAGAGGCGAGCCTTTGGGGAATGATAAGGTCACCCAGATGGAACCCACATGATTGAATACTGGTGGCTGTATAGGACAAGGGAGACCAGAGAACACACACACACATGCACACACTCACAGTCATACACATTTTGTCTCCTTTATAGGATGTTTTTCACCCTCTTGGAACTCTGCCAGCAAAAAGACCATCACTAGTGGTCCTTTGACCTTGTACCTCCAGAACTGTGAGACTAAAACTTCTTTTCTTAAACATACCCAGTTTGTGGTGTTATGCACTTGGCAATAGAAAATAGACTTGGGCAATATTTTTATATGGAATCTATTTTTTTTTGTTGGATTTTAGTCTAGCCATAGGAGGTCAGATGCACAAGTAAAGCTCCTAGAAATAATCTTACGAGGTTATACAGAAGTAAATGGTGAAGCTGGGACTTATTTCACTTTTAGTCCAAATATTTATATTATCTTATGTCAAAGACTCTTTCTAGAGAAAAATTGTCTTACTGTATAATAAAACTGTTAGGCATTTACAACTTTGAAAGTCATATATTATTTCATTATTTTAATTCATTATTATTTTAATGCATCGTATCAAATGCTTATTACATGTCAGGGACTGTTCCAGTATAGGGGTATTACAGGGAACAAAACATTTTTTATGCAGCTTATGTTCTAATGGGAGAAAACAGATAACTGGTAATAACAATAATCAAAATCAGAGTTAGGGTTAGGGGATGATAATTATGGCAAAAATAAAGCACAGAGAGTGCTAGTGGATGAGTCTTGGTAGGTGAGCTCTTTTTTGATGGGGTGGCCAGGAAAAATCTCTCTGACCAGATGGCACTTGAGCAAAGGGATGAATCATAAGGATGTACAGGGGAAGACCTTACTGAGCAGGGGATAAGACCAGTACAAAAACTCTAAGGGAAACACTGAGTTACACTAGACAGTACTGTGTAACGAAAGCTTAGCTGGAGTCAGTATCATTTTGAAGAAAGATTTCCTAAGAACTTTTCTCCAGGGAAATTTAAGATGACTTTTCTTTTCAACTTTTAAAAACTAAGAAAAAAAATATCAAGAGTATTTCCAAACAGTAGTGCGCTGGAAATGAAATTCCTTGTTTTTAAGTCAAAGTAGAAGTGACAGCTGGAGTGAGCTTCTATGAAGAATTTTCTATCAGTATGCACTTTGTTCCCATTATCTAGGCCCTTACCAGAGTAGGTATTGGACAGACTATTTAGCCATTTCCTGCCATTTGGGAAGGCAGATTGACGCTGGTTGCAACTTTCTCTCTTCTATTTTTTGGTGATTTTATTCCAAGACGGCAGTATAAAAGACAATGTAAAAATAAAGGAAAAAGACTACCAAAATTTCACCCCAAAGCTACCATTACTGGTGTGGGATTCAGGAGGAATGTTTGTTTTAGTAATAAGGCCAAATGAAAGTTGTATTGGGAGTATAAAGAGGTTTAAAGGAGAATATGGATTCGTTAGGGCAATCAGTTGTTTGTGGTAACAGAGAAGTTAGTGACTATAAGGCTTTCAAGGCCTGGTCACCTTGGGGCTGTGAAGGCAGTTTGGAGCTTGGAAGCATTAGGTAGCCTGGTACTGTACCTGTCTATCTTTGCTCAGCCCATCTAGGTTCATGGTGAACCAGTACAGGGCCAAACCTCTCAAACTGTTTCCAAACTCAAAGTTTGAGCTCTTTTCAAGCCATCAGGTTACCAAGACTCTGCTCTAGGGTCATTCCCAGTGAGAAACTGTTCCTGATTCTAAATCATCAGTGCTACTTGTATTTGGGGACCACAGGAAGCAGCAATTCCTCTTAGTATTTGAATGAAGTATTGTAGTAAGAACGTCCCATGCCTACTCAACAAATGAGAGTATGGATTATCCCAAAGAGAATGTGTATTTCTCAGGCTCAGTGTGAACATGGCCTCCCACCCTCACAGTGCAATGACAAAGGCTTGTGTTCCCCCTACCCCCAGGGAGTTTTGGCCACATTCCATAATGTTTCAGCTAATTTAGCCAACTACAGCAGTTTTGTTTCAATATTTAAGATTTCACTCCAGTAGTTGGTATTTAGATTTAGCATTGAGAAGTTCATTTCGATTTTAGTTTCAAGCTTGACACAAAGCCCTCTTTATCCCCACCTCTTAAAGGCAGGCTAGATCTCTCTCAAGCCCTGGTGACTTGGTGACTGAGAGGAAGTTTGGAGTTTTCTGTGTAAGCTCATTGATCCCTCCTTCTTTGTAGATTTTGCTCCTTGCTATATTAGAATGCAGATGGGCCAGAAGTCAAGAGGGCAAAGGTCTCTATAACTAGCTAAGTTATCAGCCAGATGATATTCTTGCACTCTCTGTGGACTTCATAGACGAAAACAGTGGCTCCAACCGACCCCTGTAAAATGGACTCTCTTAACATTGCTCTCCCGGGCAATGACCTCTATTACAGAATGGGATGCATAGTGGTTAAGAGTGGGAAACAGGAGCTGATGCTGGGCATCAGATACCCTGCTATTTAATAGCTGTATGGTGATGGCAAGTTTTTTTTTATTTTAAAGAGGGTAAAACTAAACATAACAAAACAGAACAAAGCCAATCAGAAGAAAACTATGTAAATGACACAGATTTCAAAGCAAGACAACAGGAGATCATCACTGCCTACCATAATGTCTCTTGTTTTCTTCTAAATGGTTGTCCATGTCATCACACACAATGAATTCATACAAAACAAAATAGTATTACACTGATCAGAACAGAGTGATGAAGGCATTAGAGGCCGTCAAAACCAGACGATAGGAAAATCAACAATGGCTGCCATAATGTCTCTCGTTCTCTTTAAAATAGCCGTCTGTACCTTCATGTATGTTGAAATCAAACAATACAAAACAGACTAATACCACTCTGAACAAAGAATAATGGCATTACTGGATTTCACAGCATGATGACACGGAATCAGCAATGGATACCATAATGTCTCTTTTTCTTTAAAGTAGCTATTCATTTCGTCATGCATTATATAATCAGTTCTCGTAAACTGTTTAGGAGAAGTTCTATGCATGCATAAGTCTCTACATGTATACCTATCTTTTCTGTATTAGAGGGAAAAACAAAACAAAACTAAACAAAACAAATTACTAGGAACACATGAAACAAAAAAGACAAATAACAGTAGCAAAGAGCCCAAAACACTGACAATATAGGGTTTCAAAACAAGGTGGTAGGAGCATAACTAGGGTTGTTATTTTACATAATGATCTTCAAGAGTTCCTCAGATCACCATACAATAATATGAACAATTGTTCCAATCCTATGGGTGTTAACTGTTTTGTTCCAAGAACTTATAGAATTTATAGCACAATCATCTTATCTATCCTAAGTGTATTTATATAATTTTAGATATTTTTTCTTTTCCCTTCCTTTTTCTTTTTCCTCCTTTTCCTTGAGATATTATTTTTTCCCCTTTGAGAAGATTCTTATCTTTTCACTGTATTTATTGAGGTTTTTGTATCTTATGTACTCTTACCATTTCTTACACTAGGGAGACTATGTGGTATTTACACATGTGAGTTTGATTTATTTCACTTACAAGTATGGTCTCAAGTTGCATCCATTTATTTATAAATATCTCAATGTGACCATTCTTTATAGCTGAGTAGTACTCCATTGTATAAAAATGCCACATCTTTTTTATCTATTCCTCAGTTGATGGGCACTTAGGTTGTTTCCAAGATCTGGCTATTACAAATTGTGCTGCTATAAACATGGGTGCACATATATCACTGTGGTATGATGTTTTCAGTTCTTCTGGGAATATGCCCAGAAGTGGAATAGCTGGGTCAAATGAGACTTCCAATTCTAGCTTTTAAGGAAGCTCCAGACTGACTTCCACAGTGGTTGCACCAGTCTACACTCCCACCAACAGTGCAGAAGAGTTCCTTTCCCCCACAGCCTCTCCAGTGTTTGTTGTTGGTAGTTTTCTTTATCCTGGCCATTCTTTCTGGGGTGAGATGGAATCTCAGTGTGGTTTTAATTGGCATTTCTCTTATGACTAATGATGATGAACATTTTTTCATGTATTTCTTTGCCATTTGTATTTCTTCATTTTAGAACTGTGTATTCATCTCAGATGCCCGTTTTTGGATTAGGTCTTTGAATTTCAGGGGTCTCATTTTTTTTTAATTCTTATATGTTCTAGACGGAAGTCCTTTGTCTGAGGGACAGTTCACTAAGATTTTTTTTCCCAATTTGTGGGTTTTCTTTCACTATGCTGGAGATTTCTTTTGACATGCAGAAACTAATAAGACGTGATCCAAATTGTTGATTCTGGGAACTATTTCCTGTGCAGTTTGACTTTTGTTCATGAATTCTCTACCGACCCCTATGTCTTCAAGATTTCTACCTACTTTGTCTTCCAACAGATTTAGTGTTTCTGGTTTAATGTTTATATCTTTGATCCATTTAGACTTTAGTTTAGTACATGGTGATAGGCAGGGGTCTAGTTTTAGTTTTTGGCATATGGAAAGCCAATTTTTCCAGCACCATTTATTGAAGCGACTATCTTTCTTCCGGTGGACGTGTTTGGCCCCTTTATCAAAGATAAGGTGGCTGAGTGTGTCTGTAGTTGTAGTTGTATCTTATAATGTATTCTATTGACCTTCAGGTCTTTTTTTATTCCAGTACCATGCTGATTTTATTACAGTAGCTTTGTTGTATAACTTCAAGTCAGGGATTGTGATGCCTCCTGCCTTGCCTTTGTTGCTTAGAATTGCCTTTGCTATTCTGGGTCTCTCCTGGTTCCAGATGAAATTTAGAAGTGATTTATCTAGATCTGTGAGGTATACTAGTGGTATTTTGATTGGGATTGCATTAAATCTGTATAACAATTTTGGTAGAATGGCCATTTTCACAATGTTTGTTCTTCCTATCCATGAACAAGGGATGTCTTTCCATTTTCTAAGGCCCTCTTCAATTTTTTTGTAGAGTATTATAATTTTCCCTGAATAGATCTTTTACTTCTTTTGTTAGATTTATTCCTAAGTATTTAATGTTTTGGATGCTATCATGAAGAATGTGGATTCTCTTATTTCTCTCTCAGTGGTTTTGTTGTTAGTGTACAGGAATACTATTGATTTTTGAGTATTGACTTTGTATCCAGCTACATTACTGAATTTATTTATTATACCTGGGAGTCTTTCAATGGAGTTTTAGGGGTCTTCTATGTAGAATATCATGTCATCTGCAAATAATGATAATTTAACTTCTTTTTCTATCCTTACTCCTTTTATTTCTCTCTCTTGTCTAATTGCTCTGGCTAGTATTTCCAGCACTACATTGAATAGGAGTGGTGATAATGGACATCCTTGTCTTGTGCCTGATTTCAAGGTAAAGGCTTTCAGTTTGGGACTGTTTAATATGATGCTGGCTGTTGGTTTGTCATAGATGGCTCTTATCACATTGAGGTAAAGACCATCTATTCCAATATTCTGTAAGGTTCTTATCATGAATAAGTGTTGGACCTTATCAAAAGCTTTTTCTGTGTCTATTGACGTGAGTGTGTGGTTTTTGTTTTTGGCTCTATTGATATGGTGGATTACATTTATTGATTTGCATATGTTGAACCATCCCTGCATTCCTGAGATGAATCTCACTTGGTTGTGGTGTATAATCTTCTTGATCATTTGCTGCATTCTGTTTGCCAATATTTTATTGAGAATTTTTGCATCTATGTTCATTAGGGAGATTGGCCTGTAGTTCTCTTTTTTAGTTGGGTCTTTCTCAGGTTTTAGTACTAGAGTAATATTTGGTTTCAGGAATGAGTCAGGGAGAAATTCTCCCCTTTCAATTTCATTGAAGAGTTTGAGGAGTGTCAGCATTAAGTCTTCTTTTAATTTCTTATAGAATTCTGCAGTGAGTCCATCTGGGCCTGGGCTTTTCTTTGTTGGTAAGGATTTGATTACATTTTCAATTTCATTAATTGAAATTGGGTTATTCAGCAGTTTTACATCTTATTGACCCAGCTTTGGTAATTCATGTGTTTCTAGGAATCTGTCAGTTTCTTTAGTGTTACTGAGCCTATGAGCATAGAGGTTTTTGAAATAGGTGTTGATAATCTTCTGTATTTCCACAGGGTCTGTAATGATTTCACTGTTTTCATTCCTTATTGCATGTATTTGAGTTTTTTCTTTCCTTTTTTTAAATAAGGTTGCCTAAGGTCTTATCAATTTTATTTATTCTTTCAAAGAACCAACTCTTTGATTCATTGATTCTTTGTATTGTTTTCTTAGTCTCTATTGCATTGATTTCTGCTTTGATCTTTAAAATTTCTTTCCTTATTTTGGCTTTGGGATTGACTTGCTCTTCTTTTTCTAGATGTTTGTGGTATAGCATCAGGTTGTTTATTTGTGTTTGTTCTGTTTTCCTGATGTGGGAATTCACCGCACTAAATTTTCCTCTGAGGATTGCTTTCATTGCGTCCCACAGGTTCCGGTAAGATGTATTTGTAATTTTGTTTGCTTATAAATGTTGTTTAATTTCTTCTTTAAATTCCTATGTGACCCATTGATTGCTCAGGAGTATATTTCAATTTCCATGTGTTTGTGAGGTTTTTGCAGTTTTGTCATTAATTTCTGGTTTCATGGTGCTATGATCCAATAATAGGCATGGAATAATTTCAGTTCTCTTGCATTTACTTAAACTTGTTCTGTGGGCTAGTATATGGTCTATTTTAGAGAATGTCCCATGTGCTGCTGAGAAGAATGTATATTCTGATGTTGTTGGGTGGAACACTCTGTATATGTCTACCAAGTCCATTTGTTCACAAGTGTGTTTCAGTTCTGTTATTTCTTTGCTGATTTTCTGTCTAGTTGATCTGTCCCTTTGTGTCAATGGCATATTAAGGTCTCCTGTTATAATTGTGTTATTGCTGATTTGATTTTTCATTTCTTTTAATATTTGTTTTGTATAGCTGGGTGCTCCTGAATTTGGTGCATATATATTTAAGATTGTTATCTCTTCCTCTTGAAGTTTTCCCCTAACTAGTGTGTAGTGATCTTCTTTATCTTTTTGGATCATTCTTGGTTTAAGGTTCACATTGTCTGCAAACTTAATAGCTACCTCTGCTTTTTTTGGGGGCGGAGTTCCTATTGCACAAAGTATTGTTTTCCTTCCTTTGACTTTCAGTCTGTGAGTTTCCTTTTGGGTTAGATGGGTTTCTTGTATGCAGCATATAGTTGGATGTTGTTTCTTGATCCATTTTGCCAGTCTGTTTCTTTTAATTGGTGAATTGAGGCCATTTACATTAATGGTTATAATATATATGTGTATGTATGTATATATATATATATTTATTTATTTTTGACGTTATCTTTCTGCTGTTGATTCTTTACCTTCCCACTCTGTTTAATTGTCTGCCTTGCTTAGTGGTTTTTTCCTATGTCTATGTAGAATGTCTTTCAGTATGCCTTGCAGGGTTGGTTTGGTGGTCATGAAGCTCTTCAGCTGTTCTTTGTCATGGAAGTATCTTATTTCTCCACCCATTTTGAAGGACAGTTTTGCAGGGTACATCAGTCTATATTGGAAGTCATTTTCCTTTAGGATCTGAAATACTTCACTCCATGCTCTTCTTGACTTCATTGTTTGTGTTGAGAAGTCTGCTGTGATTCTGATTGGCTTTGCTTTATAAGCTATAAGCTTTATAAGCTATAAGCTATTAAGTTTGCAGAAAATGTGAACTTTAAACCAAGAATGATCCAAGAGATAAAGAAGATCACTACACACTAGAAGAGATCTGTCTCTTCTCTCTAACAGCTTTTAATATTCTGTTCTTATGTTGGATTTCTGGGATGTTGATTATTATATATCTGGGTGTAGTTTTATTTTGGTTATGGCTATTTGGAGTTCTATAGGCTTCACTGACCTGTATGTCAGTTTCCATTCTTATTTTTGGGAAATTTTCAGCTATTACTTCTGTAAGTAGCCTCTTGATATCATTTGTGTTGTCCCCTTCTTTTTTGTTTATCCCTGTCAATCTTATGTTGTTTTTCTTTGCATTGTCTTGCAGCTGTTGAATTGTTACTACCTGATTTCTTGTTATTTTTAGAGCTCTTTCCTTTATTGTTCACTAGCTGCAATTTTGTCTTCGAGGTCGGAAATTCTATCTTCCCTTTCTTTGAGACAGTTTTGCCAACTTTTGATGGAATTTTTGATTTCCTGTATATCTCTTTGAATCTGCTTGTTGCATTCTCTTTGTTTCTTATATTGTTCATTCAGGGTTTCCATCTTTTTGCACTGTTCCTCTAATTTTTAAACTATGTGTTCTTTAGCATTTCTTTCATTACATTTATCATTTCTTCTTTTACTTGGGAGATTATTTCTGATCTGAGTTCTTTTATAGCTTCCCAGAGTTGTTTCTTTACTTCAGTTGTTAATCATTTCAGGAGTTTCAGGTGTATGGTTTACATTTGCTTCTATGTCCATTTCTCCGAGGCTTGCTTGGGATGAGTTGGAAGTTTGAGATTACGTTTTGATCTTTCATTTTGTCATTTTCCTACATTTCCAGGTTTTGAGCTATGTTCCAAAGCTTCCCTGTGTGCTGGGAATCACACTTTTGACTCCTGGGATGGAATGGAGGTTGCTGGGCGTGGCCCAGTTAGGCCCTTGGAGATCTCCCTTGCATCCTCTGGTGATTTAGGATGCTGGTCAGGGTCTTACTAGCTGGGAGCAATGTCTTCCCCTGTGCCCTGGGAATCACCTTATGCACCTTGGTTCCTGGGATGGAATGGATCTGATGGCAAGTTTTTAATGTTCCCTGTGTTTTAGTTTATTTACCAGTAAATCCGGGTTTATAATGAAGTACCTAAAGGAATCTGATTGCCAGCATTGTAGGCTGACTGGCATCAATCACACCCCCATACCTGTACCCCGTGACTGATATCCTTATCCAGCTCTGCTACTCAGATCAGATCATTGTCTCCCTGCTATGTATTGCACCCACTATTGCCTGCACATTCCCAAGCCTCTCCTTGGGCAAGCATTCCTGGCAGGTAACCACAGACCACTCTCGCTGAACTCCCTGACATGAGCCTGTGAAAGACCCCATTAGACTGTTGGGACCTGGTGGAGCTGAATACAGGTGCAGGGCTACAGGGACTGTGGCATGGCTGGGGTGTGGCTGAACTGAAGGCAGGGAGACTCCTCAGGGGGCATGATGGGTGGTGGCTGGGGACACCTGGCTCCAGCTGCGGTTAATAGGATGGATGTGGCTGCAGGCATTTCAGTCCTGTACTGGGATTCACTTGGAGACTTTCTCCTAAGATGGCTCTCCTTGGTTGGCATGATCTGTTGCTTGGAGGGTTCCCCCTCCAAGGTCCTGCTTAGGTTTCCTGAATTTTGGACTCTAACCCCTTCCTTGTTTGAATACTAAATAAATATGGGCTTCCCAGAGACAGGCCTTGTTTTAGCCCACAGTCTCAAACTCTGCAGAGGGTTTGAATCCTCCTCGAGCCCTAAAATCATACCACTTGTCTCATTTATTTAAGCCTTTGCAGTACACTCATTTGGGAGATTGGGGATCTAGGCCAGGTCTCCTATAACTAGACTGTATGAGGGAATCCAGTCTGGTCTTGGTACCACAGCAGTCTCTCTCTAGGTTTGTTCTGAAATAAACCTGTCCTTTTGAACTTGTACTTCTATTTCTTTTCCTCCTTTTTCCCTAATAGTACCTGTCTAGTAGGGTTATTCTGAGGAATAAATGAGAGAGCAATGTGCAGAGTTCTAAGCACTTGCATGTTATTCATTAGTATGATATGTGGGGGCGGGTAGACCTGTCCCTCCCCCTGGCATAGCACTTCCGTTTTTCTCACTAGCGTCCCGTGAGAATTTCTTAGAAGATGAATTCTCAGGCCCCATCTAGACCTATACTCAGAAACTCTGGGGTCAGATGAGCCTCCAGGGTATCCTGGAGACCCACTGGTAGAGAAGATTAAGAGTGAGCTAATATTCTTAGGGATGAGCTGATATATGTACTAAAAACCTGGAATCACAAAATGCTATAAAACATAACAACTTTTCAGAACTCTAGAAAGTTTATAAAATTCATTAGCAGCACATTTAAAAGAGTTTATAAATTGAAATTCTCATAAAAAACCATTGTCTTATCCCTTATCAAGCACCATGCACAGGTCTCAGTGCAGAAAGCTATAAAGCAATGTTTAAATCAGTGACTCCAGGATAAGGTGTTGTCTCTTGTTTTAAACTGCTGACAATTATTTACTATGTAATTCTTTGACAATATGCACTGGAACCTTGTGATATTTTCTTTCTTCTTAAATTGTTACTCAGTATTTTGTAATTTTTCATCTTTATTATTCATCTTTTTTGAGTAACATAGTTGTTCCTTAGAGTGAAGGCAACTGATAATATGTGAAGACCAGGAAAAGGAGAGTGGGAGAGTGGGAGAGTGGGAGAGAGGGAGACAGGGAAAGAGGGAGAGAGGGAGCGAAGGAGAGAGGGAGTGAAGAAAGAGAGAGAGGGAGGGAGAGAGAGAGAGAAAGAGAGAGAGAGAGAGAGAGAGAGAGAGAGAGAAACTCAACTTTCAAGCTCATCCTTCAAACTCAACCTACTTTTAGGAGGTAGCTCTTTAGAAACCCAGCCATATATTGAAAGTAGTGTACCAAGTCTTTATCCTAAACAGTTAGAAGATTTTTGACATTTTTTCCCTTTAGTCCCATTATATTGCAAAAGCATATCTCAGTCTCTTGCAGGGCAGGTTAGGTTTTGAACCTAGTATAAATGAGGGCACAAACCTAACATAGTACAGATGTGACTAGGATGGTATTTAAATGTGAAAAAGTCAGTAATTTCATTAAATGTAAATGAGCTAAATACTCCATGTTAAAACACAAAGATCATCAAAGTGGGTTAAAAACCAAACTTCAAACCAAATTGCATGTATGCATGTATGTATGTGTATGTGTTCATGTTTGGTAGTACTGGGGATTGAACTTGGGGCTTTTGCATTAAACTATATTCCTAGCTCTTTTCAATTTTTTTATTTTGAGGCAGGATCCTGCTAAGTTGCCAGATTCCCCAGGCTGGGTTGAAACTTGCACTTTTCCTGCCTTAGCCTCCCAGGGATTATGGGCATGCACTACCATGCCTGACTTTAAAGCATAGGATATTTCCAGACACATCTAAAGGTAAAGGCTATGTAAAAATTAAAAAGTAAAGTGATGGATAAACATATAATGCAAGTACTAATTGAAAGAAATCTACTGTAGCATTATCAAGAATAGAAAAAATAAGCTTTAATGTGAAAATCTTTGCTACAAATATAGTCACTTCCTAATGACAATATTCAATTCATTGAGAAAATACAGTGACTCTAAGTTTTAATGGTCTTTAAAACATCCCTTGAAACATAGAAAGCAAAATTAACAGAATTATAAGGAGTAACAACAAATCTATAATCATAATGGGAGATTTTTTCACTTTTCTTTTTTAGTAATAGAACAAAGGAAAACATCAGTAAGGATATAGTATTTTTGGACATGGTGAATAAACTTGACCCAAACAGATAGCGAATTTAGATCCAGACCTCATTAGATTGTGTTAAAGGAACAGGCATTTAGACCAGGTCTTTTTTTCATGTTCATTCTTCCACTTGCAGCACATATGCAAGCAAGGGTAGGAAAAATCTACAGTACAAGTCTGTTTCCACATTATACATGACTATAGTGTTATATTCTCAGACTCTTATCCTGAAACTGCATATCAAAAATTGGTTTTCATTTGTTGTATCTTCTCATTTTGGTACTAGTAATACAGATTGTATTCATTACTTAACTTTGTAAATTATTTGTGATGACAACTATTTTGTTGTTTAGGCTTATCACTCTTGTTAGGACATAACTGTAAAAATAATGAAGATTCTTACTGTATCTTCATTAATTAATTCATTAATTTCATGGGCAGGATTTAGAGAATTTTTGAGAAACTCTGGAAAACATTTCAAGCTTTTATGAGAACCTCAGATTTCAGACTAATTAGAGCTGCATAAATATGCAATATTACTATGAAAATATATTTTTGTACATAACTGTAATCACCAAATCCTAGTAAGTAATAAGTGTTATGTACATGAATGGTATATAAGTTAATGTCTATTTCTACTATAACAGACACATTTTTGAGAAATCATGCCTGGTTTAAGAAGAATGTTGAAAATTTTTCTTCTACCTTTTCCATACTTGTCTGATCTGTTTTCCACATCACAGAAATTCTGAATATTTGTTACAAGTTTACCTATAATAAGAAGCATTTAAACATATGAAAATCCTGCTCCTATTTAAAGAGTTAAACCACCATTCAACATGAACTATAGGTTTTGCTATACCATCATCTGTGTAGTATACAAAATACAGAAAGCAATAATATTTGGAGGAATTCCATTTATTGTGGATGCATTTTCACAATATATTTTATTGCAGCGATCAGTCATCAGTGAAAATTATTAAGTGTTTGTAACATTTTTAGGAATGGCAGATTCACAGAACATGCTAGTTGACTTACAGTATGATCTCTTAAACATAACAGAGAATTGTAATAAAGAACTTGCTTTGCAAAAGATTAAATCCAAACTGAACAGAATTCTATCCTAAACTTATTCCATCCAAATATTGGAATAAAAGTCAGGATCAATACATTCTCTTCTCAACTTCAGACTTTCTGGAGGAATATGTGATAGTGACCAGGAGATGCTCTGGTTCAAAAGCTCAACACAGCAATATTCTCTCACAATCAACAATGCAATTGATCCATCTCACTGCAATGATGGTAGTTATTTACACTGGTGCTTCATGTAAATCCTACTTTATCTTATCATAGACTTGTGTCTACTCTGTCATGGGTGGCTGGGAATATGTGTGCAACCTTGGTGCCTTATCTTCCTTTGTCCCAGCTTTGCTAAAAGATAGGGGATTCCACTAGCCTTTCCTGATCATGAGGAAACAGACTTCTAAGGCAATGGCTACTCCTGAGGCCATAGTGAGCCTTTCAGGAAAATATATGGGTCAGAAAACAGTTGTTTGAGAGGCTCTGTCGGTCTGGTAGGAATTGAGACGAAGGCAATTTTTGATAAATGAGGTATGAGTTCATAGATGACACTGTGTGTTGTCTGCCCTAGGACATTTTGCCAACACACTGGAGTCCTCTTTCACTATTTGTGAATAAAAAAAGACTTGGAGGTTAAAAAAAAATCTGATGTCTGGATTGCGTGTGTGCAAAAATAGTCAAAAATAACTCTTAGGGAAAAAGCAAAAGTAGAATTAACGTACACTTTTTTGAAATTTCAACACATTATCAACTTATAACAAATATCAATGATTAAGAAAGATAGAAAAGTTTAATTAAAAATGTTTCAGAATATATAAAGATAGAAATACTATTGGGCCTCCTCAACACTGGATTTTATTGACTTGTTTGCTTCTAAACATGAACCAGAATCAGCCTTTGCTTAGACCTCTGTGTGGAATTCCAGTCTGTGTAATATCATCACTGAAATTCTTGTCTTTACATTTCAGTGAGGGAAGAGATGTTAGTTCTCATGTAGGCCAACTTACTGTGAACTTTATTGTTATAAATAAGCAGGCTTTGAGTTTGATTCAGATGGTAGATTTAATATAATTCACACTGGACTTCAAGATTGCCTTTAGTTATAAAGTAAATACTATGTTATAGAAAATTTCAACTCATTTTTGACATTTCTAATCCTTCTTTGTTGCAGTGCTTTTTATTATAGGTCACTGGGCATTGAAAACATATTGATACCTATCTGCCATGTTTCTACTGGCAAATATGAAATATTAATATAATATTGTGATTTTTAACTTTTAAAAAGCTGTGATATTGCTAGTTACAAGGACATACTACTAAATATAATAGTCTAGCACATGAAAAAGCTTTCTACCATTAGTGTGTTTGTATATGTGTATGCACATACATACATAACTGGGTACGGTAAAATGTGGTTCAGGCTACTATCACTACCAAAGAAATCCACAAAGCAATCAACCTAAAAAAATCAGTACCACTGTCAGCTAAAATAATAATCCAATTTAGATATGAATCAGCATGAAAAAAGTAATACCTTAGTACATCTTTTTTAAAAAAGACAATCATTATTGCTGTATATCAAATCTGATATGGGTTATTTCAGAAACAGTTGCAATTGCCTACTCTAGATAATTTCTTCCATGCTTTATTCTAAAGTGCAGAAATAATGTCACTTCTGTATGAATTAAAAAAAAAAGCCTATGGTTCATTTTTCTAGATACTGCACAAATTCCTCAGGCAATCTTAATCTTGAATCTCCCTTTTTTGACTTCCACTGGGTTGGTATCACTGTTCAGACAAAAGTTCTGACGAGCAGTAGAAAAGTCTATTTCACAGCATGGGTTTCTTTCGAAACAGGCTCCTGTGCAAAGTTGACCATGAACATCTGTAGATGTGACTATTAAATATAGTGATCATATACATGGGTTTACTGGGATATTGAAAAACAAAACAAAAGAAAATGAACCCAATTTAGTAAATCATAAATATAAAACAGAGCAATTAGCCCTCTACGACTGAGTGGGTCCAGCAACTTGAGCTTGGGTTTTTCTCGAACTGCTTCAAACCTGCTAAGAGAAGAGAACTTTTAATTGGCAGCCTGCAGTTTTCCAGCGGGGCAGATTACGGTTGGCATTCTTTTCAAATTTGATCTTTCATTCTATCCTTTCGTCTGTGGACTCCCCCCTTCACTTTCTTTATTCCCTTCTTTCTCCTTTATATTCTTTTTTCTTGTCTTGATCTTGGGTTTTGGTCATGGTACCCAGAGTCAAGAAGAGGTTTTTTTTGTTTTTTGTTTTTTTGGTGGTGGTGGTGGTGTTTTTTAAGGCTCCACTGTACGGGCTAGGAGTTTCCAGCACAGTGTGGAATACGTATAGGCACATGTGACTGGCCAACTCAGTCAAGGCCATGTGCTCATATATGGTGCAGTAGGGTACTTTTATCACTGGGTTGCTCCCATTTCCCCTCAGCAATATGCCTTTTCTCCTGTTCTTACACCTTTGGCCCTGAGACTTCTCTGACCCTAGGTCCTGTTCTTATTCTATCCCCCTTTCCCATCATCCAGCCGCTGAAGATCTTTGCTTGGGTATGAACAGATGTTAAAGCATTGTGAATTCATGTCTGCAGTGTGCTGTGCATTTTAATTTCAAAGAAACAACCACACGGTAAACACTGAGTGTGGCCTTTTGGAGCAGAGCTACTTAATCGGTTGCTCGGTGCGGTCAGCTCTGGGTCTGGTAGTTCTGTAACTATTTTTACCCCCCTAGGAGTTCAGAGGCATTGGGCAGGGAGAAGGGAGTGCTGCGTGTGAAGATTCAGTCCCCTCTTGCTGTGTGCTACCATGTGGCACAATTCCAACAGGGGCATTTGTGCTGAATTGTGAGTGTTGTTCTTAGCGTTCTTCCATTCTGCACCATCTGGCTCCACTTTCCAGACCTCTGGCTAAAAGGAGCATGACCCAAGGGACTCCACCTTTGAAGATGGACTCTATTCAGCTGGCATCCCTGGCTCACAAGGGATGCAGTAAACTGCCTTGGGTCTCCACTTCTGAAGAGTCAAATGTCTGTGTTAGGACGATCATCAAGGCTGGAGCCAATAAATTTGTTCTTTGTTTAAAAAACAAAAATTTATCTTCTCTTCTGCTACCAGTAGAAAATTATGCAAGGAATAATTAATAATAATAATAATAATAAAACTTCCCATATTTTGCTGAAAACCCAACCTCAAAAGAAAGTTATGTATAATGGTTAAGAACGGCAGGCTTGGGCCTGGGATTTAGCTCAGTGGCTTAAGTGCCTACCTGGCAAGCGCAAGGCCGTGAGTTCAATCCCTGGTACCAAAAAAAAAAAGAATGGCAGGCTGACATCAGATTGCTTGAGTATCAGTCCAGGTTTTACAAGTTATTTGTTGTGTACCTTTAGGAAAGCCACAGTCCCTCAGTACCTCATTTTCCTCAGCTATAAGATGGGAATAATGCGACCACACCTCAGGTGCTGGCTGGAGGATTGTATGAGGTACTAGCAGTGCCCACAGCAGTGGCTACTCCTTTAGTGTCAGTAGTTTGTATTGATCACCAGTATTACTGGCACTTTTATGATATTTAGAACTCACCTGGTAAACTAGAGTTACTTAGAAGGCACCTTAAATAGAGAGGCTGGCCCAGTGGATTTTACGGAGTGACAGGGCTATATATCACTAATAGAGAAGATGAAGGAATATACTTAGCACCAGCTTTAAAAGTATGTGAAAGTAGGAAACCGGAACTATTTCTCTCATTTCAGCAAGCACTAGTGATTCTTGAAGTTGTCTTTGGTGTGATTTGTAGCCCTGAGTTTGCTTAAGAAGGCTTCTGTGCTGGAGTTCTGCACGAACCCACAAGCAGATAGATCTAACATTAGATTATTCTAATCCTACTTATTTCTTGCCTCTGATTTGTCTTCTTAATTTTTTTCTTTATTAAAGGAGAAAACTGGGTCTGTTTCTTGAAACAGGGAAGGGCTACAATTAGGAGTTGAATTAGCTCCCTGTACCAGAGGTGCCACTTGAAGGTCCTAACCAGCCTTCAGATATTGTCCAACGCTCCCTTTCTAAAGAAGGAGTACACTGTTGGCCCAGAAGACAAAGATTAAAAGGAATCAAAGCGCTCTTAGCTATTGGCTCTCAAACGTAGCAAATTCTGCTTTACTTATGAAACTTGGTTTTTTGTCATGGAAACCTTGAGCTGAGGCTGCTGGCAAGTCTCCTAGGATGGGTTCCAGAAAGCACTTTGGGAACCACTCAGGGAGACAGGCATTTTCCTCTCAGTGATTCACTTTCTCTGAATGACTGTGGTGCCCAGCCCGGACCTTGCAAAGAAATGGATACGTGGTTATGCCATGTAGCCCTGCCAACCTTCCGACCACTATGGTGTACCGGGAATGTCTTCTGGGCACCATGCCACAAGCTCTGGCTGCTGATGCTGTGTGACTGACATCCCGCAATGCCAAGGCTCCTCCCTCACTGCACTGTGCATGGGGCTTTTAGAAGTGCGTAGTATAGACAAGGCATAGATTTCCCATTTGACCCCAGGACCTTGTACTGCAGGACTCACTAGGAAACTGATCTCTGAAATACTAGTTCTCCCAGTAGATTACCTTAGTGGGGGAAGTGACCTTATCCACAGACTGCTTTTCCCAGAGGTTCCGCTTGCCAGATACATCTCCCGGCCTCAAGTCCTAATGAAGAGAAAGCAGAGAGTGGACAGGGGGCCATTTCCCAGATTTAAATGAATCAACGCATTGACTTCATCTGTTTGGATCAGTTCGTTGTTTAATGCACTTTACCCAGTGATCTGAATGGGTGGAACTGGAAGGACCGTTCGCTGCTGTGACTCGACACACCTTGACCTGTACTGGGACACGAGACTGTGCTAGAGTTACATACGGTACTTGGGTCCTGTCCTTCGCCAAGGGTTTGCTGTTTATCGAATGGTGAAATTGGGGTATGAATATCTAAAGTAATGTAGCCTATTTTTAACTTTCTGTGTTTTTTTTAATGGTACTTGGGGGGGGGGGTTACAACCAGAGCCTTTACCCTAAACTACAACCCTAGCTCTTTTCTTATTTTTTATTTTGAGATAGGGTCTTGCTACATCGCCTAGGATTGGGTTCAAATTTGGGAACCTCCTACCTTAGCCTCCTAGAGTGCTGGGGTTACAAGTGTGGACCATCGCAATCAGATACTTTCCACATTCTTGGAGGTGAATGATTCACTGTAGGTTTAAAAACTTTACACCCCTTGCAGCTCAGCTTCCTCTTAGTTGCTCCTTGCCAAGGGTTCACCCTGAGTTTTCTACCTGAGACCTTCCTCTGGCTCCAGGTGCCCACTTTGCCTGCCCAGAAGGTGGGCTGGAGGTGCAGAGTCCACCCCAAGGAGCCGCCCAGCCGCTGACTGTGAGCACTGGCACGCACTGTCCCCCAGACTCACTCGGGCCTCAGGGGGTCTGCCCCAGTGGCACCAGGGGTGTGAGCTGTCCTGTGGCTTCACAGTGGGATTAAGTTTTAATGGCCCCCCATGGTGACCTGCAGAAAGACACATTCTTCACTAATTGCCTTTGTCTTCCCTTTTCACTCCCTATCATGTTTTCTTCACCTCCCACAAAAATCTTTTGGCCCTGGGATCACTGGCTTAGCTTCTAGCAGCCCAGACAAAGAGGTTTTTCCAATTGTACTTTCCTCATACGCAAATCATTTTGTTTCCTGAGGGCAAGTGGGTAATTCGGCAGTGGGTCAGCATAAAAGACTCCACACAAACAAGCATTTATCACAGATTGTACTGCTGAGAGGAGCCCAGGGTTGATGACGTCTATTGGAACATGTGAAAGTTTTGGGAAGGAAATGCTAAAATATGGGCCATAGCTTTGAGTCTTTATTTACAAGCTCATAACTAATTTCTTTTGGGGAACGATCCAAATTTCTGTTTCCATTTACTTTTCCTCCAGCACTTGCTTATATTAGTGCTTGGCAAAAGGTAGTGTGTAGAAAATAAATGTGTTTTACTGAAATAGTACTGTGTGTTTTGGCAAACTCCCTTCTCATTTAGCAAAGTAAAGCTACTAGCAATCGTCTTTGTCCAGTCACCAGTCTAAGTGGACATATTTCTAATACACAGCCCTGAGACTTCCACACTGGAAATGCATTCCTAAGCATTTTCAGCACTGAATGTTGAAGCATTTCAGTTTTGCCTTAATCTTATTGAGATTTTGGATTTCCTCTGTAGCATAAATTCCTGATATTCAATTAGAGAGTTATACCTATTTAGCTTGGAAACACTAGGCAACAAATCAGACTTAAAAAAAAAAAGCAAAACAATTCCACTATGTTTGGCAATTTAGGTGAAAGTTGCCAGTCTACAAGATTGTTTTACAGTTATGGAATCTGTCATTAGTAACAAGCTGATGGAGCTCTACAAAGTGGAAATAATCACTTTATTTCTTTGACTTGTATGAGACTGATACTTTCTTTGATAGGAATGTTCTTCTACCTAAGAAAATGGATTGGATATCTCTTTAGTTCTCCAGATGAATCTTCTGACATCACTTAAAGAGTCTAAAGAGTCAATTTTAAGAAAATAGTAACATCTTTAAATCAAAAGAGAAATATAAATAGAATTACCTGACTAGACTACATTTTAGAGAAAGACCCACTCCTGAGGAAGAGGAAGAAATGAAGGCAGGAGAAGCAGGATTCCAATCAACCAGAGACCAAAGAGTGAAGAACAGAAGCCAGCTGAGAAAGATATTGTTGTTTTTTTTTTAAAAAGAAAAACAAATTAGCTTTTGATTGCTACATAACATGTAGTTTAGACACAAAAAACAGGCAAGTCAGCTAAAACAGACATACTTAGAATTGAGTTCCAGTTACAGAGTTACACTGAAATCTTATACATTCTCCCCACAAATAGCTTAAATGTCTTAGTAAGAAATCCCAGTGCAGATCAATATTAACTTTTAAATAGCCCAAATAATACTGGTTTGACAAACTACTCTGAGCACTCGATTCTCAGCATCTGTGAAAATGATTACTTAACTACTAGCAGAAGACGGTTTTTCTCTTCACTGAGTTCTAAAACTCAACCCTTTCAATCCCATAAATTAGTCTTCTCTCCTTTCTTAGGATTCTCATGAGTGAGGAGTGATTGCTGCATAAGCTTCTTTCTGATTTTGTTTGAATAGGCCGATGCCACACTTCTGCAAATGCAAACCTAAGCTTTCGTCTATCCACGTCAGGAGCACAAGCAGCTTGTTGAGGATAAACTGTTTCTGATCCCAGATCAGAAGGCACCTTGGAGATCCTCCCAGTTGTTGATGTTTTAGGTAAATCTGTGACATTCTGGACTCTCACTCTGGTCAGAGTGTGAAACTCAGATGCTTGCCATGAAGCACCACACTGGAGACCCACGTGCCTGAAGTGCTTGGGGTGAGAAAACCACAAAAAGGGCATCGAAGGACCCAAGTGTGCATCCTTGCATACTCAAAAATGATTTCAAATTGTAATTCTGAAAAGGAAAATAAAGCACAGTAATGGGGCCAAGTTACATAGGTCGTAACGGCAGGGCACCAGTGCGAGAGCCTGGGATGACAGCTAAGACCATCACTTGGCCGTCTTTCTAACTTCCTTAGACTCCTTGCCTGCCAATCTTCATGCATCTTCAGGAGCCTTTCCACCACTTCTACACTGCTGAAACTTCATTTCTTTTCTGCTGGACCCTTAATATAAATTGTCTGTCTGCCTTGCTTGGCTCCAACTCACATCTTTTCCCAAACAGTCTTCCATGTGGCTAGGTCTAAAATATGAGCCACTACTACTACTGGAATGGGCACAAAACTTCAAAGTGGCTACTAAGTATATTTAAACTAGCATTTTATCTATGACATTGATAACATACTACTTTCTTCTAATCTGGTCCATACTCAGGAAGCCACATTAAGCCCATAAAATCTGATGGAAAAAAAAGAGATCCCTAAAATCTATATTAATCACTGTATTCTTTCCTTTTCCTTTCCCTCTTCTACGAGGTGGTCTACCAAATCATATGCTAAATAGAAGGCAAAGTAGGTCATGACTTTATAAATCACCTATAGTATCTTTTTGTCTTACCAGTTTTTAGGAGGGCATTAATAATTCCAGAAAATATTATTATTATTTTTGGTGTAGGAACCTTGACACATTATATTGGTTGTAATAACTGAATTTAATTTTTTAAATATTTCCATTAGGATGACATACTGATGATGGTTAAGCTTATCAGTTTAAGTGCTAAAAAAAGAGTAAGGAAGAAGCCCTGGACCAAATTTACGAGTATATATAGTTTGTTATAGAAAAGAAACAAATAAAAAAATTATCATTTCTTCTAGCAATATGCTATATTCAAGGGGAAAAATATTTATCATTCATTCTTTTCCTTTTTTGTCTTGTGAGCTCTTCAGGGAGTCCATGTACTTTTTTTGGTTTTTGAGACAGCATCTCTCTAAGTTGCCCTTGCTTGTCTCAAGCTCAAAATCTTCCTTCCCTAGCTTCCTGAGTAGTCAGGATTATACGTGTATGCTACCATGTTGGTTTTAGGATTTCTTAACCTTGTATCATTTGTATTTTGTCAGGGAGAGAGACCTTGTATTTCATTAGGTTTTCAAAGGGATCCATCATTTAAAAAGCTTAGTGACCACTGATGTGGAAGCATGATTTTACAAACTACTGTGGTTTATTTGTTTGTTTATTTATTTATTTATTTATTTACATAATTTGTACTTTTCCTGGAATGTGAGTGCTCGGGAACCCTGAGGCAGTAAAAGGCAACATGCAGAAATGGTCTCTGACCTTGATTGTCTCTGTGTATAGGACCCTCTTTCCTGTATCTACTGGGAGAGAGAAAAGAAATTGAATCTCGGGGTGAATAGTAATTAAATGGCTCACAGGGCAGCATCTGAGGTCATACAAACATGTACATTTTTTCTTTTTTCTGTTTAGGTTGGGCGGTGATAGAATTTGTCAACTTGGGAGATTATAACTGGAACCCGCAGATGCCATTGTGGCTCTGAGGCCCAGCATTTGGAAAATCTTTTCTGGTCCGTTGTAGGACCTAGCAAGTCAGTTCACAACTCCCCTGGGCACCAGCAAAGCTATCAGGCCAATTTAACAAAGACAACTTAGCATTATTCAGTGGGGAACTTAATGAAGTTTTTAAAAGTTATATTGATAAATGCATGACAATTACTATGTATGTCCAATGAAATTATTTTTTCAGTAAGACAGCAACACCTAATAAATAAGAAAATTTTACATTTTGAAAATCAACTCCATAACCAATTTTTCTAGTTTCCAGTTTTACTGGTTATTAGAAAAATTTGTTTCAATTTTTCTAGTTACCAACTTTTTTTTATGGCTTTCTTTTGTAAGAGTTGATAACAAAATCATGGCAATTATTTCAACAAATACCTAAGAGTTGCAATTTGTGCCAAGTTACAGAAATCAAGTAAATTACAAAATATTGTTCAAAATAGCTAACCTGCACATTTTGGGGGTTTAGAGAAGTACCAAAGTAACTGACATTTCATTTTCAAATTCCTATCTGTAATTTACAAAAGAAAAGCTAAAGAAACAGAACAGTCAACGGTCTGAGTTGATCCCCCTTGACTAAGCTAAGTCCTCCCTTCAATCAGAACAGAGAGGCACTGATCTGGTTCCGTTTACCCTCTGGGTAACTGGTGCAGCTGCTTAGGAACGGGCTAAGTCTGCGCATGCAGCAGTGCTGGAGCAGCAAGAGTCCTGTTTGTCCTAGGTAAGCAGACCAACTGCTTGTTTTCTTTGGCTGCTGTAGCTGAGAGATCAGAAAGATCGGAAGCTACTTACAGAAGGTTTGGGAGCAGGCGACTTGTTCCCATCAGGGGTTTTAGTTAACCACTCATTGATACGGCTGGAAACGCCCACCTTCAGGCCAGCAGTTTCCTAAAAAAGCCAATCATCTGAGGAATTAAAGAAAGCAGCACACCCCCCTGGGAACCCCAAGGGTGCGATGAAGTAGTAATCGTACTAAGCCCCACAATGAAAGCATTCAGATACTCATTATGCATAGCAAACATACACAGATGAAAACGATTTGCCCTCAAAACGCAAAACAAGGTAACCTCAAAATACCAAGTATTTTGAGTAATTATTTCACATGATCACAAAATTTAAAATGATATTGAAAGAATATCTGGTTTTATTCCCCATGCAACCTCCCCCCCCGCCCCGCCCCATAAAGGATGACAATAATCTCAGGCACTTATTTAGGGCTCCATGGCCTGAGGACACAGAGCACCCTCATGAACACATTCTCTCTGAGCTTGTTTTTATGGTCACTGCAAAACGAAGTACAAACTGCACCTACTTTATTGCTTTGATTATGAACTAGGATGAGTCTGAAAAAAAAAGAGAGAAGAAAAAAACTGCACCCCTCTAATTTAAAGGACAAAAACACTGCATGCTCACCTTATTTGGTGTGCCCGAGGCAGTGGGGGACGAAAACACATTCCCCTTCTCCCACATGCTCTTGATATTGCGCACGCCTTCGGCAGGAACAGGGAGATTTGAGGCTGCTGGTTTGGTAGGCTTTGCAGTTTTTGTTCCCTGAAATGTGTTAATTATCTTTAGGATCACTGCTCAGAAGTTTGTCCTCATAAAATCACGGTCAACTGGTCTTCCTCAACATGATCCCCTAAAATCTCATTGTGTGAATTTCATTGTCCCCAAGAGTCATAATTTCTGTTGTGAAACTGTGCTCTGATGATCTACAACCCTCGAAATGAAGCATCAAGAGCAAGATCTTTTGGGAATGAAGCGTGCCTTTGATTGGACACTGTTTATCGTTAGGCAGATGGCTGGCTTCATTTCTTCAATAGCTATATTCTATGTGCCCGCTGTGTGCAGGGTGCTAGGCTTTGGGTATGGTGGCGAGCAAAGCAAGGTAATGTGGTCTTCTATTTTAATAGGAGAGAAAACAGTGACTAGCTACACAAGTATTTATTTCCTACTGTGGTAATTGCTACAAAAAATAATGGAGTGCTCTAAAACCTGGCATGAGAGCACACATTACGCGAATAATACTATTTGAGGGCTAGAAAAAGACAACTCAGAAGAAGTGACACGGAAACCTAGATCTGACAGAAAGCTGGGATGTGGTAAAGGGAACAACTACATTCTGTGCAGAGGCAACAGTATGTGCGAAGGTCTGGAGTGAAAGATGGAGGCGCCACTGCATGGGAATACTACACTGCAAGGAGCAGAGAGTGCATGTAAATAAGGGAAGCATGCGTCTGAGGCACTTTCCCAGCAGAGATGAAAGACACACCCAAGCAGCACAAGTGGTTCCCTTGCTGCTGCTTTTTGGCCTGTGTCTTTGATCAAAACAGCCAGGCTGAGCGTACTGGAAATGGCCATGGCCGGAAAATCAGCCCAGCAAGCTGTAGTCTGGATACACTACCCCTCTCCATGCTGTGACCTGTTCACCACAGAGAATAGCTCTCTGAAATTCTCCTTATACTGTAGATCAGTAACCTTGGTTATTCCTTTGAGGAGTTAGGAGATTGCCCTCTCTTATTCCCTCTTACAATTTGTGTGTGAATTATTTTACAGACCTCTACACTGTAGAGTACAAAGGAGAGGAAAGAAAGTAAAGTCAAACTGATCCAATCACATCATTGCGGGTACTTTACACAGAAGAGCCCTGGAATCATGGACCCAAATCTACGCAAAGGAAAACAAATCGGAAACACAAACCGACCAGTGACACTGACACTTCTAGTGCTTTGGTACTTAGAAATACACATTATTTTCAAGTACAGTAATATCCCAGGTCAGTTGGGTCAGAAAAAAAGTTGAAGTAGATAGAAGCATAAAATTATGCTCCAACTGTAAAACAATCAACTGGAAATTGATGATAATTAAAGTTAAGTTTCATAATCATCTTTATATTGCTTTATGCTACTTGATAATGAGTACTTGTAAACAAGAGGATTAAAAAAGATCACAAGGAAAGCATCATTCATATTCTAACATTTCCGTAGCTACTGGACTCAGCATCTCTATGATCTTTCATGTAGCCAGAGCTTGTGTCTGCCCCATGGGCTGAGATTTGGAAGGCAACCCTCACCTCAATTGCACTGGTGTACTGCTCTAGGCGGCTGTCAATCTTGGAGACGACTGCTGCTTGATGAGCTGATTTGACACCACTGCTAAATAAACAAACGCATACATCAAACTAGAAGAGAGGAAGCTGGTCATTGTCAACTGCACAATCAACATATTTTACCTTTTCTGCACAGATTTATTCAAAAATTCTGCTCGCTCTTCTATCTAGGAATTGAAAAAACAGAATAAATGGAGTTAATATTGTAGTATTTTCAGCTTATAAAACAGTGTTTCTCAGCCTGTGCCATGACTGTTCTGTACCTGCTGAAGAAAACACCAAAGAATGTGTAAGGGTAATAAGGGGACTGTGCCCAGCTGGAGAGGAAAACTATGATTGGATAGTAAGATTTGGGAGAGGAAGATGAGACTGGTAGAGAACAAAGTCTGTAGAGACATACAAAGTCTTGGAAGCAAACTAAAAACCAGATTATGAAAATGTCCCTGAAATAACATCAATCAGCGGCAAATTAATCATTCATATATTAAAATCTAAACCTCCAATGGTGGCATTTGGAGGTGGGGCTTTCGTGGGTGATTAGGTCTTGAAGGTGGAGCCCTCATGCATGGGATGGGTGCCACAGGCCTGAGATCTTGCTTGCTCCCTATTTATTTTCTTCTGACAAGGACTCATCAAGAAGATGGATGTCTGCAGAAAGCGAAGAGAGCCCTCATCAGAACCCACATATGCTGCCCTGCTGACCTTAGACCCCCCAATCTCCAAAGCTGAGAGAAGTCAGTGCTCGCTGTGTAAACCACCAGTACACACTAATACGCTACATTTGTCCAAACTGACAGGGACAAGGGATCATTCAAGCACATCAGTCTATGGCAAACGTAAATCAGTAGATGCTGAGGCTGCCCTAGACAAGATCGGGTAAAGAAGCTTCCAGGAGGCGTGTACCTTGGCAGGGCAGTCAAACACAAAGAGGGTGTTGGTAGGAGACAGATAGCAGAGGGATTTGCTGTCTTATCAAGAACATATGAATATGATATAGATTCGGTAAACTACAAGGTTTGATTTAGCAGCTTTTGTTGTAGCAAAAAGAAGTTTGTAGTTTAAAACTTCTTTGAAGACTATTGAGCTGCCCATTTAGCATATATAAGCCAGATGGTGGTATTTGTTATAGTGTCCTAAGAAGACTAAGAGAGACAAGGTCTCTCATACACATTTAGTAGGAAAAATTAGTAGAGCACATAAATAAAATATTTAAACATTAATGGTAAATAACACAGCAAAAATAAAATGAAATTTCTATAAGACAAGCAATTAAGAGAGCTGGAGAAGGCTTTTTAGTAGTTTTTATGTTTGAGCTGAGATTTGCAGTTAAAGCCTACAGTTTCATAAATGAGTTTATGAAAGTAAGAGTGAGGATACATGGGCTAGAGGGGAGGGGACATTTCTAGCAAAACAATCACAGGGACAAAGATTTGGGGCATACAGAGTGGAGGAGCTGAAGAAGAGAAATTCAGCCTGACAGCAGAGCCCAGACTTGCCCTTTTAGCCAGTTCAGCATTGTCACATTTTCCCCCTTCACTATCACACTTACCCAAATCACAGAGGCTCTTGGGTTCCTGTACCCCCTTTTGTGTGTATGACGGCTAATCCAGCTCGACTTTGTTAACACACTTTGTCAGGACTCACTATGCACTTACTGCCTCTGTCTTGTTGGAAAATGCCTCAACTAAGTGGCTGTGAGAAATAAAACTATCTGTACTAAATTTGTGAACCGAGCATTCAGTTTAACATGTAAGGAGTTTAAAAGGAAATCGGTTTCTCCAAAGACCAAGAGGGGGCGATGTTGTCTTGAAAAAGCTGGGAATAAATGCACATTACCAGTTTTAGTAAACTCTTCACACTCTATTTTCTCACTAATGTGTATATGAAAACAGCAACAAAACTCTTTACATTTAATTTGCTTAACATTTAATGTCTGTAGTATTATGGAAGAAAAAGTAATTATCCTCGACATAATTTAACAATGAGAAACTAGATTTAGAGTTGCCCAAACAACAGAAGTCATGAAAAATTAATAAAATACACTCTTTGATAATATTTTGAGGCCAAAAATAAAATACTTCCCTCCCACTGGCATTATATAATATCCATTTTGTATTATAGCGATCATAATCAACATTGCAGGGCCAAGGTTGTCAATAGCCCCTGGAATTCCATCAGAATAGGTTGAGTGGAAAAAACAGCCTAAGCATGAACCATGGAGATAAGCAACACACTGCCTGCTGCTGCGTGTGTGTCTCTGTTTTGCAGAAATGCTTTCTTTCATGTCACTGAGACTGTTTCAAGGAAGGCTTAGCTTCCATGGGACTTCGAGGAAGGTAGCAGAGGGAGCATGGTTTTCTTTGATTATTGATGAGCCAGGAACAAAAGCTTTGGCTTGGAAACAGGCTGGACTCTGGGGCTGCCCAAAGACAGCCTGAAGGGAAGTTTTTGCCTTTCTGCTCTTTTTCCTAGGGCAAGGTCCATGAGTCATAATCATTGGATAAACTGGCCAAATGCAGCCCGGGTTTTTCACATAGCCCCCATACTAAGAACAATTTTTTTTGTATTGTTAAATATTTGTGGGAAAAAAAATCAAAAGAATGACATTTCATGACATAAGAAAACTATGTCAAATTCAAAAATGTCAGTGCTTATATATAAATTTTGCCTGTTCCACAGACTCTTTCTATTCCTTTGCTCTGCTCTGAGGTCTCAAGGTCTCAGTGCTCTGTATTTGGTTACCTCTGCAATTGCTGAATTCTTTCCTGAGAGGTTGTTGACTGTATTACTAACACAGGGATGGCAATCTTGCCCTGAACTTCTCTTTTGCAGAGTACAGCAAACAGTAAGCAGCTCGTACACATCAAATATTAAATAATACACCCTACCATGGCTTAGCGAAGTGGATCTTGAAAGGAGAGTCTGAATACAAAAAGAGTTAAAAACACTATACCACAGCGATATACTCATACCCATGGTTATAGCACTGCAATTAATAATAGCAATATCTTGGAAACAGCTTTATGTCCATCAACAAATGAATGGATAAAGAAAATGAGGCGTAGAGAAACTGCCATAAGAAAGCTAAACGAGCTATTTATAGGAAAATGGATGTACCAAGAGATGATCATAATGTTCAAGAAACTGAGACACACAAGCGTAAATAGCATGTGGTTTTTATATGAGAAACTATATATATATATGTCAGATAATGGGAAAAAAGAGAGAAAAGGTATTGTAATACAGTGGAGACAATGTATCAAAACGTGTACCTGAACTTAATACAATTGGTTTACATGTTCGTTGGCTATTATTAGTCTGGTTTTTAATCTGATATATGGTAATTAACTTTACAAGGTCTTATAAGTAAATGAATCTGATGCTGGAAAAAAGGGGGTGGAAGAAAGGGAGAAAAAAATTAATTGACTTGTGTTATGTACATGTACTAATTCCCTATAGTGAATATAATCATTATGCTCTGCAAACATGGACTATTAAAAGTAAAAAATCAAAAACAAAAATACTGTCCTGCATTTCTAAAAACAGGGACACATTCTGAGAAAAATGTTGTGGTTAGAGGATACCAGCAGCATGCACTTCGGTAGGGAGGACGGGACCATAAATAGAAAAAGTATGTAAAATAAGGACCTCAATGGGCTTTCTGGCTAATCCTGAACAGAAAGAGTTAAAAACTTGCCAAATGTGGTGGTGCAAACCTGTAATCCCAGCACTCAGGAAGCTGAGGTAGGAGGATCCTTGGAAGTTTGAGACCAGCCTGGGCTACAAAGTGAGTCCAAGGCCAGCCTGAACTGCATAGCAAGACCCTGTCTCAGAAAGACCAAAACAAACAAACAAACAAACAAGCAAACAAAAAACCCAAAAAACAAAAAACAGAGTTAAAAACTTAGTGAGAGAGCAATTAACAAGACCAGAGAAAGTTGGTAAGCCAAGCAGATGCCCTAACAAGTTAGCCTGGCCATCCCTCCCTACCTTCAACAAAATGCAAAGGAGACAAGGGGTGGAGACTTAAAAGATAGCTCTTATTTAGTACATAAGATATGTACTCACATCTGGACACATCCACACACATTCTCTCACTGTTTCCCTTTATCTAAATGCTGATTTGACCTTGTATGTTCAGTCCTTCCTAGCTAGCCTGTAAGTTTCAGCAATGGGGCCTGATAGGACAACAGAAAATCAAACAAAGCCTATTTAGGAATTTGCATGGTACCAGAGCTGAGGGTCTTAGGATATGGGCCAGCCAATCAGGTTGTGACAAGCCCCAGGGGGAAGTCTTTCTGCTAAGCAATAAAAGAAGCCGAGAACAAGGGGTTCTCAGGTCCTCCATCTTTCTGGTGCTCCCTAGCCTGATTTATTAGGGTAGATATTTATCTTCTCCTTTTTTCCTTTTCTCAATAAAGTGTCCAGTAAAGTGTCTTTCTTTCCTTAAGCTGTGTCCCTCTAACTCTTTATTGGAATGGAGTTTATGACCCCAGTGAAGAGCTGTAGTGAATGTACAGTGTATCTCAGTTCATGAACTTCATTCTTTTCACGATTCTGGTTGCAAACTGAATTGGATGAGAAATGAATCAAATTCAGTGGTTAAGTTCAATGTTGACCTTATGGAGAACTTTGATTTGGTTCTTGTCCAATTTGGTTTGCAACTAGAATTGTAGAAAGAATTCAGTTCATGAGCTGAAGTACCACGGTAATCATTATGTTCCATAAACATGGACTAATAAAAGTCAACAAAAAACAAAAATAAAAACAGATACAGCCCTGAGTTTCTTAACAACAGGGACACACTCTGAGAAAGTTAGGTGACACAAATGGAGTGTGCTTTCAAAACACAAGAGGGGTACGAGGTCAGTGGGCATCGTATCTTACGGAGCACTGTGGCTTGCGTGGTCTGTCACTGATCAAAATGTCATCATGGGGGACGCAATTGCATTTTATTGAGGAGGTGTCAGAAATTTGACCGGGACTCAGACCATTAGAGTGTTGTTACTTGGCGCTAAAACATTCTAGTTTTTGTGTGAAATAGGTAATAGCTATGAAATGCAAGAGATTGGGTTTTGATCATTTTTGTGTGTCATGTGATCCAATCACAACATAACCTAGCTGGGCTGATAGCAAATGAGGACGGAATAAAAATGCTACAATGTCTCAGAAGGTCCACTCACTCTTTCAACTATTCATTTGACAAGTATTTACTGAGTACCTTCAATGTGTGAGGCACTGTGTTAGGAGCAGTTAAATGTTAACCCTCAAGGTAAAAGGTGTATTTAGGAATAATGACAGACTGGTTAGCAATAATGGAAAATATTTCCTCAAATCTGCTGTTATTTCCTCCTCTATCTTGATCATTCCTTCATCTCCCTGCCTCAGCTGCTTCCTCCTCCTGTCCTAGGAATCATTCCCATCTTATGTTAATTAGGAGCTCTGTTTGAGTACAGCAGCCTTACGACCAAATTCATCCTAGCAAAGGATGCTACCCCAGTCACAATCCATCTTTCCCCAGGACAACTGCTTTAAAATTTGAACCTGTATCACTTCCGGCAGTTCTGCTTTTAATGACAAAACTAACACAACAAGCAATTTAAACCTTCATAACGCATTTGCCCATTTTATAAACTTTAAATGCTTCCATTTTCAGTTCTCCAAGAAATGAAGCAGATGACTGAATGTGGAACAGTGAACTTTAGAGATAATTATCAAGTGTCATTTTAATGTGTACCAAAGGATCTAATAAACAACAGATGCAAATCTCATCATTTTATTTCCTTTCAATAGTAGTAAACAGAAGAAGCTGACTAGACTCCAAATTTCCTACATTGAAATCTTATCCCCAAGTGCTGGGATTGAGAGGTGGGACCTTGGGGAGATGACTAGGTTGAGGATGGAGACCCCAGGAATGAGATTAGAGCCCTTATAAAAGCAGCCCAGGGAGCTCGTTTGCTCCTCTTTTGCCTCCCCATCTGTGACGGCACAGTGAGAAGGTACTGTCTATGAGAAACAAGTCTCACCCAGATACTGAATCTGCCAGTACTTTAATCTCGAATTTCCCAGCCTCCCGATTGTTAACAACCAATTTTTGTTGTTTATAAATTATGCAACCTAATGTATTTTGTTAGAAAGCCTGAACAGACTCACAGGAAGGATAACTAAAAGATAAATGAGGCAAAGGAGGGTCTTGAATAATCAATAACTAACTAAGGCATTAAAATCAAGTTTCTACTATCAGGATTATAAGGTTTCCTGGGGAAAAAAATACCTTGAGAGATGAGCCTTTGGGGGTGAAACACTTGAAAGGCTTCTTCTCATCTGACAAACCATCTTCTGGCATCTTCTGGCGTTTCTCCGCAGCTTCTGCCCTCCGCCTCTCAATCTCCTCCTTTAGCCGCCTCTTCTCCTCCTAATGGAGAAAGAACAAGTAACAAGGACCTCAAAATCAGTTTCCAGGGGAAGGGAAGAGACAGAGGGCTCTAGCCTGGACTCTGCCACCCTCAGTGATGGGCAGGAGAGATCCAGGTACCTAGGTCTGCACCTGGCCTGGCCATGTAACAAACATTATTGTCATCGTAAAACAGTTTGATTCCACTGCCCGCTTCTAGGGATTTTGTGAAGACCAGACAGGACACTACATGTAAAATACAGAGATTAATATCGGTATGATGGTTCCCTTATGATGATACTACCATTGCTGTTCCCTCCGTCATTTAGCGATGATCTTTCTACTTCTCTATATGAACAAATCAACAAAAATATTCCTTCTTCCTACTGCTCAGGAGAGTTGTGAAGACAAATGAGCTGGCTTTTGCAAAACATAACACAAATCTGTGGTACTATAGTTGCCAAATTACATGAGAAATCTGTTAGATCCCCTGTCTGAGAGACAGCACAATCATCATGGCAACGGTTCAAAGCTGTGTCATGATAGTGCACACCTCCTTCTTCCCAGAAGCCCCTATGGCTTCTCCCTCCCAAACCTCTGCCAAAGCTCAGGAATGTAAAGGTTTACCCAACCCCCTGTACTCACAAAATAAATCAGCTCACATCAGCCACCAGAGCCCTACCCCCATCAGAGCCTGTATCAGGCAGAACCTGCCCTTTGTCTGTAGAGAGTCACCACAGCCTTCCTTGTGGTGACTCCCTCTGTGCCCTCCCCGCTTATTAAACTCTTTTCTTATCTACTTGCTTCCTCTCTTTATTCTTTATATTGTGCACTGCTCTAGATTGAGTACAAATCACTCAATCAAAATTAATTCGTGGTTGCCTCCTACCTCTACTGAACATACTATTTTAGATGCTTCGACAAACCTGAAATAATGGCAGTTTGTACCACAGGTGAAATTGTGATGCTTATAATCTATTTCATTAACTCCTCTGTTCCCTGGAAGGAAGAGGCTTTGGAGTTTTATCTAAACTTTCCACACAGCTTAGGGAAATGGTGTATAGGAGTTCTATCAGAGAGTTGCTGAAAGTTGGGATATTCTGAAGGATGGAACGTCACTCTCGAAACTGTAGGGATAGAGTTGTAAAACCAGGGTCCCAGGACTACACAGTATTGGGACAGGGTCTCCCTATGTAGTTCTAGCTGACTTTAAACTCATTATGTAGCCCTGGCTGGCCTTTAACTCCCAGCGGCCCTCCTTTCCCAGCCTCCCGAGTGCTGGGATTACGGCAGTGTGCCACCACCCCTCGGCCCAGGATTGATTGTACCACTTACTAGTCCAAGAATCTTCAAACAAGCCACTAGTTGGTTCCTGGTTCTTTACCCACACCATGGCAGTGTATACCAGGATGAAAGGAAAGAATGCACTTTGTAAACCACCCTCATAACAGTGGTAGCTGGTTAAATGTCTCTTGCATGTTCTAAGCCAGTTTTTCTCTTTGTAATTTTGATCTGCTGTTTCCAGTTCTATCTTAAAGAAGGAGCAAGTACAGGGCTAAAGCTAAATACAGGGCGAAGAGCTAAGGCAAATGGGTTTTGAGAACATGAAAACAACATTGCTTTGCCTTTATTTCCTCGAAAGGGAATGATGAGTACCAATAGCATAGAGTTCTCATGAGAAGTGGGTAAGTTAACTTGTCTGGAGGCTTTAGAACCGGTTGTGCCTAGCACACAGAAAGCTTGTATACAGTATTGAATATATTTTTACTATATATGCATTTTTGGTGCTGGGGATTGAACCCAGGGCCTTCTCACTGAGCTACATCCACCCCCAGCCCTCTTTTAATTTTCGGAAGAGGGAGAAGTCTTGCTGAATGGCACAGGCTAGGCTGGAAACCCGCAACCCTCCTGCCTCAGCCTCCCAGGCGGTTAGGCCGAGTAGTGCCCTCTAGGCCCTCCTACCTCCTCCCTGGCTCTGCGGTCCGCCTCCTCCTGCTTCTTCTTCAGCTCCTCCTCCTCCAACACCTTCCTGCGCTCCTCCCTCTTCTTCTTCAGCTCCTCCAGCTCCTGGGCCGCCTCCTGCTGCTTCTGCTTGAGCTTCTCAAACTCCTCGCTCTCGGTCTCCCCGCGCCGGCGGCGCAGCTCCTCCAGCCGCCTGCCGGCCTCCACCTGCGGGGCGCCCTCGGCCTCCCTGCTGCCTCCCGGGCGGCTGGGGCTGTGGGCAGGAGAGGAGAGGAGAGGAGAGGAGAGGAGAGGAGAGGAGAGCGGGGCTGGCGCGCCTCGGTCTCTGGAGGGAGGGCGCCCCCCGCGGGACGAGCGGGGGGGGGGGTCGGGCTGCAGGTCAGGGGTGGAGCCGGGCTCCGCAGCGCTCAGGGCCGCCCGGTTCACCAAACCGCAGGGGGCCCAAAGTGGGGTACCGGGGTCAGAAGCGGGTGGACCAGACAACAGGCATTATCTGGTCCTCCAAGGGAGGGAGATTTTGACACATGCCACAGCGTGAATGGATTATGCGAGAATCCAAAGCAATCAAAATCCTAGGGATAGAAAGTAGCATTACACCCCCAACCCTAACCCCAGGCTGGGGTTGTGGAGGAGGAGTTAGTTCTTTCACGGTGCAGAATTTCAGTTTTGCAGGATGAAATGATTTTGGAGATCTCTTGCACAAGGCTGAGAATGTTCAAATGGGAAGGCAAACAAGGAAGAAGAGCAGCTAGCAAGGAAGCGAAAAGAGATTAAACATAAAGAGAACAGCAGGGAAAAATGGAAACCAAGCTTTCGTAAATGGGGACGGGAAGAAGGCTTGAAAGCAGTGGGAAAAAAGGAATTAACACATACTGTGCCGAATGTGTTGATGACAGTGGGATCAGTATGTATGGCAAATAGGCACTAATAAACTAATAAATATGCACTGCATAAATAAAAATCTTTAAAAAGGAATGGTTTGGGGAACTCTCAGAGAGAGAGAGAGAGAGAGAGAGACAGAGAGAGAGAAATATACTTAACACTACCTACCATGTTGTGCACGTGAAAATGGTTAAGATAGTAAATGTTGCTTTTATTTATTTATTTATTTATTTTTGCTGCACGTATTATGTAGCACATACAACAACATGGAAAAATGGGGCAAACAGTATTTATTCTGTTTACTCCAGTGGGCTACTCTTTGGGGTCCTGGTATCGCATCAATGTTACTTTGTACATCATTTATAAATGTCATGTTAGAAAGCAAAGCATGTGTATTACTGTAAGAATGAGTGCTTAAATTTAGGGGTGACCTAAATAGGTTAGTGGTTAATGCGGATCTGCCTGGAGGCATGGATCATGAGAGATGCTATTGGAGACAGGACGGTGGTTGAACTGGGCTGGGCACTGAAATAAATCCACGTATTTACTTGTCCTTGAGCTGGGCTCCAGCAGCTCGTCTCTGACACCGTCACCCACTGCGGCTGGATCGAGCTAAAACCACAGTCATATTCGTACACAGAAAGTTCCTCATGACCCTGTGTTCACTACTGCTTTCAATTTGTGCATACAAAAATGCACAAATTGAAATGCGTGCATCTCAAGAGTCAATACGATAGAGAGTGAGTATCTCCGATTGTCTAGTTTTGGAATTTATGTCCCTTACATTGCTTTCTTGTGATCCGCTTTGTTCTGTTTTGTTGTGTTTAATTTTACCCTTTTGATATAATTGCATGTATATCTGAGTGGGTAAGATGGATGACCATACTGCTGGTTTTTTGTCAGATCGTGGAACAGAACTGTTAACAGACTCACTGTTTGAATGCCTACTTTACATGTTTTAACTTTATAATTTGAACAACTATTTCCAAGAAGTCAGTATGTAATTTGTCAAGTAATAATCTCTTAGGTTTTTTTGTTGTTGTTCTTTTCCTTTTTTTCTTGGAATTCTATATTGTTGCTACCCTTTATTTTGTTTTTTTTTTTTCTTTCTTCTCTTTAAATAAACTAAAATTTAAAAAAAGAAACGCGTGCATCTTCTGCTCTCTTCTACTCCCAAGACAACTGGAATATTCCTTATCAGGATTTAAAATTCCTAAATTAGCTCAGAAGCTATTTAAATGTTATTTGTTATGCTTGATGAACCCTTTAAAGTTATAATCATTTACTAGTCACAATAGCTGGGAAGTTGGCAGTTCAGGTCTACTATTCACTTTTACAAATTAGGGCACCAGAGGTGAAAGAGAAAAAATAATTTATCTAAACTTTTGGAAGAGAGAAAGTGGTTGACTTGTGATAAGATTCTAATGCTTCTCTACCAGTGACACTCTTCACTATATTATATCTGAAATAAATATGATTTTTAAAAATAAAACAATAAATCAGTTGAAATAGGACATATCCCACCTCCTGGCCTTCCCACTCAAATGTCTTAATTAGAGTTTGTGAGGGATGTTCCCTGCTTGGAAGCCTCCAGAGTATTCTTGGTCTGTGTCTCACTACCTTCCCTGCCTGCAGGACGCGATGCTTAGACAAAACAGCTCATACACAGGAAGAAAAGCAGCAAAGCTTTTTATAAGCATGAACAGAAGCTGCAGCTGTGTTTGAAGTTTCTCTTGCAGCTATGGAGGATCCATGACAATTCTGCTGTAAAACTGAAAATACATTAAAGATAAAGACAAAATGCTACCCTGAATCCTTGGGTTAGATTTTATTAAAATTGGTATTCTTAAAATGTTTTACATGGACCACATCAAAAGATGCAGAGTTATCACTGGCACCTATGGACTCGGAGCTCCTTTAGTAAATCTCTTATTGGATGGTTAGAATATTGATCTTTTTGAAACATGTTGGTATTCAAAGTGGAAACTGCATAGAACACTTTTCACTGAGACAGGATTCAAATTGAGCCATCCTGGGGCTGGAAGGCCTTGCTATAGTTAGTTGTTAACTCAGAAACAAGGATATAGCATATCTTCTATTAAATACTTATTAACAAGTAGTGAGGTCTTTTAAAACTAGTTTTTGGGCTGGGGATTTAGCTCAATGGCATAAGTGCCTGCCTTGCAAGAGCACAGTTGTCAGTTCGATCCCTGGTACTGATAAAAAAAAAAAAAGACAAAGCAAAACTAGCTCTCAACATGAGCAACCTATTCCTGGTCCAAGGAACAAATGAATGACTATCGTCTGATTTCATTTATTCTATGAATAAAATGGCATGATGTCATAATTGTGAAACACAGGAATGAATAACACAATAAAGGGTTCAAGAGTTGCATCATCCAATATTGGTCTTATTTTGTATGTCTCATGCTTTTAAATACTGAGGTAGTTATGAGGATATCATGTCCTCTGGGATGCTTTTTAAAATGCAGGTCAAAACTCATTTTGGACTGTAATGAGCATTTAAAAAATGAACTAGAAAACATCTGCATATATTGCATAAAGGACACATTGGTTTCAGTTATAAATACATACACAGTGTCTGCTAAAAAATGTATACACAATTCAGGAAAAAAATAGTATGGCATTTTTTCAGCTGATGGTATTATCCTCACATGGGACCCTAGAGGATGTCTTTTATTGCAGAAAACCCACTACACTCCTGGCCCTTAGAGAAGAAATTGAAAATTCATATACAGAAATCTCAATGACTCCAAGCAGCAGTTCTCTATACTAACAAATGTCTAGAAGTGAATGGGCACCACTTCGAGCAACTTTTGAGATTGTTGAGGCCAAAGGTAATTTGTATTAATCTCATGATGTCTCACTAAATTTAGTATTAAACTAGCTACAAAGTCTTCCTTTCATGAAATGTGTATACATTTTTTTGGTGAAATATACATACCGGGTCATGATGTAATATTTATTTGTTACTATAGGCTGTGGTTAAAATATGAAATGTTATTGTCCTTTGCAGCTAAAGATGAGCTCTTCTTTTGACCTCAAAATAAGGGCGGTCTCTTAAAACTATATTTTATTCTTTTAGAGACATAGAAGTCCACAGTAACTCCTGTCTCTCAGTTAAATGAAGGTCTTTCCAGCTCTAGAAATGAGCTTTGCTCTCTGTTCTTCATGTTGCTGGGCAGACAGTGGGCTGCCAGACATGCCTGTAGAGACTTCTCTGAATTCACTAGGTATCACTCAATGTTCGTTTTGGATAAATGAACTGTCCACCATTAAGGGCTGGTTAAAAAAGTCAGAATTGCTACGTATGGTGGTGCACACCTATAATCCCAATATCTGGAGGCTGAGGCAGGAATTGGAGACCAGCCTGGGTTACACAGTGAGTTCAAGGCCAGGCTGAATTATATAGCAAGACCCTGTTTCAGAAAATCAAACCAAACTAAGAGCCTCCAACAAGCAAACCAAAAATCCATCCAGTAGGATACCCTGACATGATGAATCATGAGCTTATATTTTAAATATAAAAGGCTCATTATTTTATGTTGTTATGCTGGTGCGAGAATCAATTAAAAGTATATAGAATTACATTCACACATACATATCTTGAATGTTATATACATAGAAAATGTTATTTATATAGAAAAACATTATTGGTAGTTAGGAAAAAACTTTAATTTTTCAACATAGACAATAAAATAACCTTTGTGTTGTACGTTCTATAAATCCATGTTATAACCTGCTATCTCTATAACTTGTTCATTAAATTAAGATTTTTATGTCATGTTTTAGAGAAAACAGTCTAGTAAAAAGAAAATAAGACTATTAAAGAGGCAGTAATTAACTCAGATGCAAGGAGCAAGACTCTGCCTGCGTGTGCTAGTGGTTGTCAGCTTATGGAGACTTCTCTGGAAAGTTCTTCCATGTCCTCCCCACTTCCTGTCTAAGCTTCCTTAGATTTAAGTCAAGACAAGTACCACGTCTTTGGCTATTAAAAACATAGCTTGCTTTTTAGTTAAGCGAGTAGGTACCAAGTTTATTTAAATTGAGGCTTTTTCTCCCTCACTTTTCATTTTGTAAGGATACGGCACAAACCCAGTAGTCTCTGTTCCTGGCTGTGTCAAATTCTAACTGAAACTGAAACCCAGATGCTGGCAGTTAAACAAAAACAAGTAATATCATGGCAGCTTGTTCCTCTCAGTTTTTCTGTCCAATATGGCAAAATTAAGGGGAGTCATATGTAAGTGTTCTTATTGCTTACCCTGTGGCTGTAGACTCTGTGACTTTTCTGTTTGAATTACCCAGATCGTTGCATTTATATACAATACCCATGCTAGTTATTAATTAGAGCTTTGACCAAAACTCCTTGGCAGTGCTCCAAATGGTTAATCAAATTTCTTTCTAGGGGCAGGTTTTTTCTTTTCTTAAAGTCTTTCTCTTAATTCAAATGAACAACTTACTTCCTAAGAGAGCTTTGTACCTCAAAAACGTATCTGAAGTCACCAAGCAATAAAACATACTATTAGATAATAATCACTGAACATTTTTCATGACTGTGAGGCTTTAAAATGATAAGGCTTTGGACTCAGCTTCCCAATATGAATCAACTTGTTTTGTACATTTTCTATGAATTTCTAATTACTTTTAACTTTCAAATATACTCTCTTACCAGTTCCAATTAAGGTCTAGGGGTTTTACCTTTTTTACTCCTAAACTGTCACAGTTAAGCCTTTTATTTGTGCCTTTCTTTTCTGTGCTTTAGGCTCACAAATGGGAATAAGTTTCTGCTCAGATTTTTATACAGAAAAATTGTTTTGGGGAAACTCTGTTTACCCACCTTCGATGCGCCTGAAATATCTGATTGCTCCTGAATGTTGTGAGACTTTGATGGAAGCATTTCTACTTGGTGACTTTCTTTATGTGAAGTGTTCAGAAAGATAGATCTATGGGCGAGGTCACTGCTAAAGATCAACCCCATGGAAATACACATTGCAGGGCCTTAAAATTCTTTTCCAGCACTTCTAGTATAGCAGCCAGACATACCAGAGGTTGAAATTTGGCACCAGTGGTTAGAGAGGGTGTAGGGAGGAGGGGCAGATGTCACGTAGTCTATTGTCTGCAGCAGACTTATGAACCTCAAATCTGTCTAGAGAACAGATAGCCAGGTCTATGTTCAACTGAAAGTAGCAATGTATCTGCTTGTACCGTAGTGTGTCCTACAATCAACTGCCCAGATTTTCAGTATGGTAGTGAAGAGGGGTAAGAGGCTAGAGCCGCTCGAGAGTTCTCTGAACTGTGTGAAATGAAACAGTAATTCCATATCCTCTCCTTCCTTCTTAGATAGTCCCTAAATGTATTAAGGGTTATCAAAGTACCACTGTAAAGAAATATGGCTTAATCTATTGTTTCGCAAGTATTTGGTTGTGAGTGATTTGGGCTTTATGCAACATTTATTTACCTTTAAAATTAAATGAATTCTTAAAAGTGGCACCCAGAAGGGTCTTTTATAAAGTTGACTGGACCATTCAGAGAATGAATCAATGACATTAGTCTCAGTCATAAAGTTTTTAATGAATAAAACATATTAGCTCAGTGAGCAAGAAGGTGGACATTAAGCAAGATATGCGTTGTAGGAAAAAAAAAGATGGGAAAAGCAGATTAAGCCATGTCAGTCAATGACTACTAGTGTCCTGCATGAGAGCAGGACCTGAATTTGCTGGCTGTGTGTCTTTAAAACAATGCACAGTGATCTGCCAACAAAAGAATGTTGCCTGTCAAGCAAGTTTCTGAGTGGAAGCACAGGATTGGGAAACTGATTTTTCCCCCCACAGAGGAACACAGTCACTGTTAAGCAGTCATTGCTTCTTACCTAAACGCATTCTCGGTGACTTTAAGTTTGTGGGTCATGAATTCTCCATTCTGTGACTTCACTTCTGTAAATCCTTTCTTGCGATCCAAGAAGCTCTTAACTTCTTCTTTGGGCTCCTTATCCTTCTTAATCTTCTCATCTTTGATCTAACCACCAGTTCACACCAGGAAGAAACATAATGATAAAAATATTATTAGATTTCAGGTGACATTACCAAATAAGGCCCCAAATTTTGAGGTAGAACCACTTACAGAATGAATGGTAAAGGTGGGGTCAAGGAAAATCTTGAAAGAGTAAATGGGGTTTTTTGGCTTGTGAACGAAGACCATGACTATAACTTGTAAAGTCAACATCATCCCTGTTCTCACAGGAGTTTTTGTTTTGGAGAGCCGTAGGGGCATTATGGTTCGGGAACAATGAAGTTCTAGGACCTCCATGTAAGAGTATTGCTGTTATTTGTATGGTTCTGATGGAAGAATGGCCAACTGGCTTGGCCAGGTTTCTTCTTGGAAGGAGAGAGACAATTTGAGAAAGACACAGTGAGGAGGGAAGGAAGAAACCTACCAGGCTTGCCAGATTTGCTAGGCCAATTCTGAGGATCACCCTTGTATTTTAACCAAATGAGTAACTGGGTCCCAAAGATTCAGCACATTGGAGCTATGTTGAAGGGGAGCTCCCAGAGACCCATGGGACCATGTCTGTGGTCATCTAAAGCACTAAACTTAGAACGGAATATGAGCTCCAAGGTCGACCTTGATTTCCATTGCGGGAAAAAGTTTAGTCCTCTGGAAGTAGTTTTGTAATTGTTGAGGGGGAGACAGAAGAAGATGATAATAGAGGGCAGGAGTTAGCTTTAATATTTTATGAGTTTTGTGTTACAAATTCCTTACAGTAAATAAGACAGACTATTTCAAGGTAAACTGAATTTACATAGCTTTGGGGAGGCGTGGGGCAAAGAGTTTAGATGACTCTGACTTTGTCTCACCCATTTTAAAAAAGGTGAACATGTAAACAGGTGAGGTTTATTATTATTCTTTTTTAAGAAACAGTTACAAAGCCCTAGTCTCTAAAGAAACCCAGGAAAGAAAGGTAGGCAGTAAGAACTCCAGACTCGGGGGCTACCCAGAGTCCTCTTGTCTGACAACTCACCCCAAACTACCATTCTTCAATATTCTCTGAAAAATTATTCCTAAAGAGCAAGTTTTACAAAGCAAGGTAGACTTGGGGGTTTTTCTTTATGACGAGCCTTCAAAAATCCTTTGCCTGATTATCTCTTTTGGATATTATTTATTAATTCACTATGGATGGATTATTTTCTGTGATTTGTCCTAACAGGTTAAAACTACCCTTTCTCCAAGAAGGTTACACTAGGATACCCTTGGGAACACTGAAGCGAGGAGTGGCAGCACAATCATTGTGTTGCTATTCTTTCTCCCTGAGAGATTTGCAGGTCAAGAGACCTGGGTTTGTGTTCCAGCTGTCAGTAATGCAGCTGTGTTACTGGAGCAATTCAACAGACTTCTGAGTGATGCTGGTTCCAGCCATGTATGTGAAAAGGCAGGATTGGACGTGCTGATCTTTCCCTAATCTTTCATTCAGTCATTTCCCACTTGGCTCCTGACTGATCATGAGCTCAGCAGCAGCGGGCAGGAAGCGCAGGCTCTTGCTAGAGCTTGGTCATGGACGCTTGGCAGCTGTCTTTGCACGAAGGTCAGCATCCACTGGACATGCTGGGGGGGACAGTGTATTCTCATGTTGACCTACCATTATTGACTAGAGTCCCAGATACCATGGACTAGAGTTTATACCCTGGATAGGAAGAATCTAGAGATACAAATGTAGAGGTGAGTGGGACTCAGCAATTCCACTGATACAGATGCTGAGTCACTTACGGTGTGTGCAGCACTGTGCATAGAAACATCCCTTTGAACTCCTCTCTCCTATTTTGCAGTTAAAATATTCCCATTCTCCCCAGACATGTTACTGTCCAAAAGAGCTGTTTAAAACAATTTATAAAGCAATGGATGTCTTGTATACTTTTATTCTCCTTGAAAAACTTTCTTAGAAACACTGTTACTGTAATTTACTGAAAATTATTCTCTTTTTCCAAGAATGAATAAAGCAATTCCATAGAGCCTTTATATTTTAAGGGTCCTGGTGGATTGGATTCTATGGTGGGTTCAATCTGAGCCCATGGGACTCTGAGGTCCTCGGGAAAAGAATGAAATTTTCTAGGTTGGAATATGATCATGAAAAAAGGGGGAGGGTCCTAGGTAGCCAAGTGTCTTGAAGGAGTTAATGTGCTCCATACACAGTTAACCTCAGTGTGCTCATAAGGAAGGCTCTAGCCAATTGTGATCATTCGGATAAAACTCTGATCATCTGGAATATCCAGTGGCATAAAACCTGAGCATGTGAGAGGGGGCAGTTTAAGAGGTTCTGATAGCACAGAGATTCTCAAAAAGCCAAGGGGGCAAGTAGAAAAGGACTGAGATGTGAGTCTCACAGAGCACTGCTTGCCATTATTTGATCTTTGAATAGTGACAACAGCGAGGCATAAATTACAACTCCCCAGACCAGGCTCAGCATGGTTTTCTCAGTGTTAGCAGTCCCAAGCCCTTTCCTAGGTTCCTTTCCTGTCATATGGTATCTTCTAGACTGCTTGATGTGGAAAGTTTCATCCAGGGACAACATGAATCTCCTTAGGGAGCTCATTTTCGACTCTAGAGACACTGAATCAATTCTGCGTTTAACAAGATTCCTGGGGGATTTGCCCATACACTCAAGTTTGGGGAATGTTGGCCCAGATGACATATCAGGGTCAGTACAACTCTGCTAGTCACTTTGTTTTTCTAGTAGAGGCCAGGAGTAGGGAAAAAGCAAGTTCACAAAGCAAGCTACATTAAGTCCTAGGGTTGGTGGTCGTCTGGTCTGTGCCCTATCACTGCCACAAGTACAGTTTAAACCACAGAGGAGAAGGGCGGGGTTTTGTTTCTTTGCTTGTGTTTTAAGTACTGGAAGGCCTTCTGGAGATGCTTCTCTGAGAAGGCTCGTGTGCTCTTTTACTTGTGGCTAATCTGCTTATACTGCACTGGTTCTTGCAAGGAAGATTTTAGTTTGTTTTTGTGTGATTTTAAAAACTCTCTCTCTCTCTCTCTCTCTCTCTCTCTCTCTATATATATATATATATATATATATATAATTTTTTTTTAAAATTGCTGTCATGTAAAATGATTTAAAGACATCGATGCAAAACAACAACATTAGTAACCAGACTGGAAGAAACCTAGCCCCCCAACCAGCACTCCATCTACACAATGTTAAAATAGGAATAGAGACTTTTTAAAAAAAAAATCCGCAGTTGAAGAGCTTATCTGGCCTTGTGTGAAAGAGAGGCCAAAGGTTTTGAGGCATTGGAATTTGCTTTGGGGCAAATGGGACAGGAGCAGGCTGAAAGCATGAGTACCCTATTGAGATGGGGCATTGCTAAACTGACAAGCCTTTTCCAGTTCACAGACACCCTCTACAGAAATAGGATGCTCTGGTTCATTCACAAGTTAGAAAACTGAATTAAATTTTACCTATCCAAACATTGTTCATTACAGCCTCTTCTCCCTGCCTGCTTAATCACAGAGCCCAATTTCAGTCCCTGTCCCTCCAAAACTTAGATACTCACCACCATACTCTAGCTTTGTAGGAGAATACAAGTGAACCATTTTTATTGGATTTAGGTCCTATGTAAATATCTCTTTTCTTCTTTTTTAGAAGTTGTAGCTATTCTTTGTCACATAATAAGAAGTGTTTCCTAACATGTTCAACTGTTTTCTTAGCTGACTCATTAGAGCTAAATTCAGTTTCTCAGTTATTTAGAGGGGCAGGGATAACATTCAGTTTTCACCCCCAAACCATCATAAGTTCTATTAGAAAAACAGAAGCATAGAAATATTAAATACAAAATAAAGATAATATGTAACAGGAAAATAGGTTATTATTTTATAAGAATCTTATGAAAACATTACAGAAAGTAACCCATATCCTATTTAATCCAATCATCTATGTTCTAAATATGGATTTTTATTTTAAAGCTTTTAATTTTCTTAATCGATGCCATAATAAGTAGAGAAATGTAGTAAGAGTCCATCTGGGTTGACACTAAATGGTTACAAGTCACTTTATCAGTCTCATAGGCCAAGTCATTCATATCTTCCTACCTCTAATGATTCAGTTTCACCACTTTCAAGTACCCTGAACTTAGATAGAGTATGATTTACAAGATTAGGAGACTATTTGGGGCTAGAATAAACATGGCGATTAAGTGGAGCCAAGTTTTCTGCTGTGGATAGGACCATGGTGGAGTACTGTGCCATTCTACCTAAAACAGCCCCGTTTACTTACCTATATCCAAACTCCCTGGTACCTGCTCCTGTGTGTGCCTCAGAAATGCAATGCAGAACATTGGGCTAAGCTTTTTTCTTTGAGAAATAAAATATAAGCTTCGGTTCACCCAAATTTTCTACTGAGATGTAGAGAGTAGGAGAGTAGTTTTCCTTTGAAAAGTTAAAGCATTAATCAAAGCCAGTTGGAAATATTTCATGATCTAAATGCAAGTAGGATGGCACAAGGAAAAAAATTAGCACTTGGGAGAGAAGAAAGCAAGAAAAGATTGATTGGTAAGTATTTTTTTCAAGCTTTGAATATGATGCACACTAATAAAAAGTATATATGTTAATGTGATACTTTCTACCTAAGGTGCCCTCTAACATTTTCTGTTCCATTTCACTTTGTCAAATACTGATTACCTAATTTTTTTTCTTTGAGACAGAGTCTCACTGTGTAGTCCAGGCTGGTTGTGAACTCACTATGCAGCCCATCCTGACTTTGAACTCATGGTAATCCTGCCACCTCACCTTCTGAGTGCTGGGGTTACAGGTATGTGCCACCACGCTGCCAGGCAATTGACTAGTTTTGAGACTCTCTGAAATCTCACCCTGCAATGGGCCACAGGTTGTGGCTCGAAAACTATTGATACAAGGCTTACAATTCTGAGACTCATCAGACTTGACATGTCCAAGAACACCGACTGCGCTCTTGCTTACCAGATTACTTCTCAGTAACATTTACCTCTTGTGTTTTGGAAGTAGGCTTGTCTTCTTGGAACTTTTGTCTTTGAGCTTGCCCTTTAGCTCCCCTTTCTTCTTCCTTTTCATTTGCAAGAGTAGTTAACATCACTGGGGTAAAAGCAGCCCTTTCTAGCTCCAAGAGTGAGAGGTGTTCAAATCACTGCACAGGTGCTGCGGGATAGCTTGGCTTTCGCTGTCTTAGTGCCACACTTAAACAGCCTTGGTGCAAGTGGTTCTAAAGAGTGACGTGGACTATCTCTTCCCACCTGTGACCTTCTTATGTGCCTTTGCACTATGCTTACTGAACCCCAGCATGGCATGACACACCTCGTGTGTGTTTACAAACCTCACGTGTAGTTTGGTGCACTCTATTTGTGATCTGAATTATAGCCGTGTACACAAGACCCTTGTCCAGAAAGAAGCAGAGTGACAGGCAACTTCAGCTCAGTGACAAAGTTTGCTCTGAAAAGGTCAACATGCAAGCATCTGTTTTCTTTTGGGGGAGAAATAGGGGTGTGGTGGTGCTAGGTACAGTGCTCAATGTAGCCTTGCAGATAGAAAAAATAACTTTTATAGTTTATACTCTTCTCTCTCCAACACCCCATCTCTACTTTTTCCACCTTTAATCAGACCACAGGAATCTGTGTCACCCAGACAACAAAAGAAGCACAATGCGTGCTCTTAATTACTCTTCAGTTAATGGCTCTATTCCTGATGAGTCACTTTCTGCAAGTCTGCATTAAGCTAAGGTCTACATGATAGCAAAACTGGGCTTTTGAGATCTTTAAAATAAAGGTTCCAACTGGCTCCTTTCCTCCTTTTATTTCCAGCTGACCACAAGGGGTTGATTTTTGCCTTTTTAAAATGACATGTATGACTATATATATATATATATATATATATATATATGTTTTAACACAGGAAATTGAACCCAGGTCCTTCACTCTGATCTACCTCCCCAGACCTTTTTTATATTTTATCTTGAGACAAGATCTTTCTAAGTCACTAAGTGGCTTGGGCTGGGCTTGAACTTGGCTCAGCCTTCCAGATTGCTGGAATCACAGTCAGACACCACCAGCTGACCATAATGCTTTATGTCAATTTCTGACTCTGATTTTTATAATTTTTAAATTTGATCACAGATACATAGATGAGATGGAAAGTTAAGAGCCTCTTGCCTCATGTAGACCTACAGATAAAGGAAAGATGTTAACAAGGATGCATTCAGATGCAGATGCAGACACGTAAGTCAACAGCACTGCCACGTTCATCATCACTGGGTTAATTCATTTTTTTGACAGTCATAACAACCCTGCACAGAGCAATTCATCTCCCTCTGGTTGACCCAATAAATGTGGTTGGTTATATACTCAGCCATCCATTGATTGCTTCGTGCTTACGTATTGCTATGACCTGAAAAAAATGAATAGCTTGCCAAACGATCAAGCATTGGACTGTATGCGTGTGGCCTCAGGCCCAAATTCGATGTGCATTACATTTCTCATAATTCACAGGCATCACACACTAGGTGCAAGTTGTTTACTGTACCTGTTTCTTTAGGACAGCTGTCTGAGGTTTATCTTCTTGCACTTTCTTTTCATTTACCCCTTTCCCTTCTCTTTTCTCTTTTACTTTCTCCCCTTTCATCTTTGTGTCTTGCATTTCATTTTTTTTCTCTTCTAGCTGCTTTTTTCGTTTTTGTTCTTCTATCCTAGCCTCCTCCTCTGCCTTGGCTCTCTGCCTTTCCTCTGCGGCCCTTCTCTCCTCCTCCACCCTTCTCTTCTCCGCAGCCCTTCTCTCCTCCTCTGCCTTCCTCTCCTCTGCGGCCCTTCTCTCCTCCTCTGCCTTCCTCTCCTCTGCGGCCCTTCTCTCCTCCTCTGCTCTTCTCTCTTCCTCTGCTCTTCTCTCCTCCTCTGCCCTTCTCTCCTCCTCCGCCCTTCTTTCCTCCGCAGCCCTTCTCTCTTCCTCCTTGATCTTCTCCCTCTCCTCTGCCTCCTTCCTTTCCCTTTCTTGTGCAGCTGCTTTTTCTTCTGCTTCAATTCTTGCTCTCTCCTCTGCTATCGCTTTTTCTTGCTCAGCTTTAATTCTTTCTCTTTCTTCTGCTTCCAACCTTAGCCTCTCTGCCTCAGCTCTTTCTCTCTCTTCCTCTTCCATCTTTTCATTATGGGAAGTCTCCTCTGAGCCTCGGTCCCTCTCCTCCTCTAGTTTAGACTCTGCTGCACTAATCTGCCCATTTTTCAACACCATTACCACCGTTTCCTCTTGAATCTCTGCTGTTTTTTCTTCTACCATCCCCGCTACCTGGTTTTCTCCAATGCTCCTTTGCTTTGGCTTCTCTTCTTCCTCTTCCTCCTTTTCTTTTTCTTCTCTCTTTTTGTCTTCAGCATCCTGCCAGTCATTCTTCTGGTAGGACTTGGTGACAATCTCTGTTTCTTCCATCTCATATCTCTCTTGGCGACTCTCCCTTTTTTCTTCCTTCTCTGCAGTCTCATTCTCTACTAGGTTGTTCTGCATTCTTTGGCTTGGCTGTGACAGACTGGAATCTGCTATTGTTGGATCCAACTCCTTCTGCCGCTCTAGTGCTTCCTGAAGACGTTTTTGGCGTCTCTCTTCTCTCCGAGCAAGACGCTCCAGTAATGCAGCCTCCTCATCACCTTCTGCCTGAGTGTTTGTGGAGGTTGGCTTGGCCTCCTCATCAGGGACACTATAAAACAGAAAGAACAACACAAAAACAGCTTGCAGATTCATCAGTCAGCTACATTCGCAGCCAGCATTGCCCAAGACCAGAGCACAGACGTAAGGAGCCTATGCCCGCGGGCTCTTCTGGTGGCTATTTTAGTATACCCCGCCTGGATTTCAGTGGATCCCACGCAGGTCTTTGCCTTTGGCCTCTCTGACATGTTCTCAACATGCTAGCAGTGCTTTAGGTATGAATGGCACCAAAATATCCTTCAAACACAAACTGGTGAGCATCAGTGTATCAGTCCTTTAGCTTTCCTTTCCCTCTGAGTTGGAGAACTCAGAAGTACGTGTTCCACATGGGCTCTTAGGGTTTCCAGTGGAGTTAAGTTCCAGATGCCCACCATGCTTGGTAACACAGCTTATATTTGGCTTCTTTCCCTTCCCTGTCTCACTGCCCTACATCCCTCCAGTGTTTCCTGGGATCACTTTACAAATAAATGAATTGTACAGCAAACATGTACTAATAAAACTAAAAATTGAAAGAAAAACACCAACAAATAAACTCTGTGCTCAAATCTTTGTTTTAGAATTTTCTTTTTTGGAACTCACACTAAGATAAGGATCAAGTCAAAAAAAGGAGTGAAAGCTTGCAGGGTCATGCAGTGTTCTATGGAATTCTATGGAATTCCTGGTCTGGCTTGGTGCAATCTGAGGTGGAAGGAAGGTATATGGTTCAATGTGGAGATTCTAGAATCGTGCCAGTGAGCGCCATGGGAGAGACATGTAAGTGACCCTCACAATCCATGCTCCTCTTTCCAGTCATGAGGGTAGATGATGGCCAGTCAGAATTATAGTTCCTACTTCTCTGCTTCCTGGTACTTAGGCAGGACCATGTGACCAACAATTGCTATTGAAATATAAGCAGAAGCAATGTGTCTAGGCCAAGATAATTAAGAAGCAGAGGAGGATCCAGCCATGGTGGAACTTAGGCGGCTGCACAAGAAAGCAATTTGCCTGCCCTCTTGGTAAGTGCCTCTGGTACAAGCCAGGAGGAAACCCTGTCAGCGGCTCCTTTGAGCCTGTGTTGAGAATTAAACCTCCCAATCTCCACTCTCCCCGACTACGTTAGCAACTGGGAACAGAAGTCTGAGCATCTCTTGGGAAGATGACCGTATGCAATATAGCAAATATGGGGGATTTCCTTCTATCTTCTGTTTGAAGGCAAATGTTGTTTTCACTGTTTTGTTATGATTAATTGTTTCACTCTATTCAGTATTCTCTTTTGATTGGTTTTATAATGTTCTGTTTTTGGTTTCATTTCGCTCTATCTAACTGACTGAACATTGTGCTTTTGTTTTTTGGTACTGGGGATCAAACTTAAGACCTCATGCTTGCCAAGCAGGCACTTAAAAGTGGCTGAGCTAAATCCCCGGCCCTGGACAACTATTGTGAAGATAATGAGATATACTAGGGTACCTATTACTGTTATCCTGGCATCTTGCTATGAAGTTCTGTACCAATTTCACTGTATTGTCTTGGGAAAAAAAAAAAAAGAAGCAGAAGAGCATTCTCTGTTTTCCCTGTCTCTGTGTGTGGCCTAGATTAGAAGACTCTACCCTCCTGCAGAGTTTCCAGAGACAAGGATGATATGTGACTGGTTCCACCTACTAGATGGAAATACCCCACTGGACTGGGTAGGGGTTGTTCTATCAAATTACTAAAATTTAGGGGCTTATTGTCATAGCAGCAGCTATAAATATAGTATTTACCTTCCTTGACAAGATTTTCATGAACAAAGGGCTTCTTGTTCTTTTTCTCTATTGTGAATACAGGTTAAATTTAGTATCGATTAAAAAAAGAAAAAATCTCTAAAAAACCAAACTGTACCATGTCCATCATCTCCTTCACTCTTGTGGGATGCTGGACACTGCCCAGGGCAAGTGCGTTGGTCTCTCTTGGCAGCAAACAACTAGTCATGTGATATCAGAACTGAAACCAGAGTTGGAAGCATGTATCTTGCAGTGTTTAGAAACGCCATCAGATTTCATGGTTCATACCAAACGTGGCCCTTTGTATGTTCAAGTTCATTTAATTTTGGAAAAACACATTTCATATTAAACAACAGAATACAGTAAAGCTTCGATTTAAGCCTTCTCAGCCTCAGCTATTGCTGCAGGATTCTATCTCTATGAATTAGACCGCTAAGGATTAAATGTCCACGAAAAGACAAAAAATTTAGAATTTAAGGGGAAAAGTATACACACAAGGCTTTGTGATCAACTGAATTCTAACAATTTTTAGAAAGGTACACAAAATTTCAGGGTGCTGGCCAGACTAAAATACACTTAAGAACCCAGCAGATTCCATTAAATCGTTCTTTAACTTTTTATAAACCATGAAAACAATCATCATATGTTATGTGCTAATTACAGCTGTATAACCACAAGGAGAATATGTTTTTTGTTGCCAATTAATATGTCAGAAATGAACCATGTGTTCACAGACCAGAATATGTTTTCCTGAAAAAAGAATTTTGGATTCAATTAACATCACAAAATAACTAATTATAAAATGTGAAAGCAGAAGAGAAATACAAGTAGAAGTAAGACTCTAACAGCAGAACACTATACACTAATTTTTATCTTTTGAAGCCACTGTTGACCCCTCACTAATAACTAGGAAAAGCCTTGGAATGCCATTTAAAAATTAGTTTTTTCTGTCCCTCACCCTTCAGCTTAAACGTACAAAGGCACTGGATGCCGCTCTCCTCTGTGATACTCTGGTGACAATGACACTTATTGAGTGCCTGCTATATGGAAAGTCCTGTGCTTTTTACATGCACTGTCACATAATTCCAGAGTTACTTAGTATCTTCTCATGGAAGGTACAGTTTTTATTTCCATTTAGGTGAAGAAACGTAATTAGTGAAAGGCCACGTTGGGCCCAGAGATCACATCTGTGTCCTCTTTGCTATGTTCCCCAATTCCAAGCTACTTTCCAAGGGACAAGGGTTTCTAGTTTTGTGCTTCTCTGTAGGGAACAGTGGTACCCTAATGTCCGCATCAGCCTGATCATGGTCACAAACAAACCAGTAAGATCCATGATAAAGGGCTGGGATGGGCTGGAAAGGAGTGCTTTAACTGACAAATTCCATCCATGAAATAGGATCAAGAGGCCCCTTGGTGAAGTGCGCATACCTGTTCTGGGCATGAACCTCCAGCTGGTCGGTCACCTGTCCCAGGGATTCCTCCTCTTGCTTCTGCCGCAGCCTTTCCTGTCGGGCTCGGCGGCGCCGTTCCCGGGCGGCCTCTTCTTCGTCATCGTCGTTTCTCTGATAGGCGATTCTGCAACATTGCAAAGACAAACTCTGAGCATGTCTGCAGCCAGCTGTTTGCAGCAACTTCTTGGCAAGAAGGCCCACTCCTTTTTCTGAACTTGCCTATTATTGAACCACAGAGTTCTAGCAAGATGGCCCCATCGCTTAAGTTTGGAGGCCCACTTGATTATTTTTCAAATTTTTGAGTATTTGAAAAGTATTAATCCAGTAACTGCAGAGGGTAGTTTACTATGATCAAGTAGCTGGAGCTACAAAATGTACACAAAAGGAGGCTGTGTTTGGAGACTGCGGGTGAGCACATTTAGGTTTCTTTCCTAAGCTGATTACTGTGTGTAAGACTTAGCAACAGCTACCCAGAGTACTGAACTGAAAACAATAAAACACTTACTAAAAGATTTCGTAGGTCGTATGAATCATTTGTGCAGGCTATGTCTCAAAAGGCCACAAAAGAACCATTTATGCTATCAAATCAAGAATTTGATATTAATAGACCCAAATGGCTTATTAAAATCAAAAGCAGATTTCTGGTTGGATTTTGTTTTCCTCACAGGAGACAGAGGATGTTACTGACAATTAGTAGGCACTTCAAAGTCAGTGCCTCGTGAAGTGGTGGCAGCTCCTGCTAAGGACTCAAAGTGTCCTCTAAAACATCCTTTGGTGTCTTGTCACTCACATACTGGGCACAGCAGTCACTGCAGGTGTATTTAGCTGGAACCCCAAGGGCTGAGGTAAGTAGAAGAGCCACAGAGGGATTCACAGGAGTACCCTTTACTTAGTTGCTAGTTTCAATTGAGGTAAATGCCTATTTGGGGAAATTATACAATCAGTATTACTACGTTAGAAATGTTCTCCCTAATACTTATTTCCAAATAAAGAATTGAGGCTGTGGAATAATAGATGCCCAAAGTCAAAAGGAAATAGTCTGCATGGTTTGCTAGGCTGCTTTTGGCACAGACACAGAGTGCCAGGAGGCTTGGGTAGAGCTGCATGCCTAGGGCAGGCTGGCATGGGGGTCACCAGCTGCAAAGGGATGGAGATGAAGCTGAATTGCAGGGAGTTGCTTTTTACACTACAAAGTTATAATGTTTTATATATTATAATCTTACTCACATATCTGCAAATAGAAGTCTAGATATGTAAATGTTTCATGTTAATAACCCTTTTTTTAATTGTGATGGGAACACTTAACATGAGATCTGCTCTCTTAGTAAATTTTAAAGTGTATAATACAGAATGCTAATAGAATGTACAATGCTGTATGACTGACATATAGAATATGTGGATAGTTTTTATATAACTATAAAGCCAAAATACCTTTCTAATTAAGAAAACCAAATATCAGAACCATACAACAGACACCAGCAATCAGTTATATAGAACGACCCAGGATGGTTATTTGTGTTAAATTTACTAACCGGGCATTCTTAGGCTTGAATCTAGGACTTTATTTCTTTTATGTCATCTTTTAACTTCAATAATAAAAATGCTACAAATGTTATTTTCACCTATATATGTTATAAAACACAAGATTAAAAAAAATGAAGGTTGGTTTGGTCTTTGCTACTGAGAAAATCTGACTTCATGTTACTAAAATCTGCTTGTGTGCAGTACTCAAATGCCAATATAAATAAAGTATCATTTAGTAATTCTATAAAATGGACTGGTAATTTTCCACAAATATGGAGAGAAGGGCAGTGTGGTAGAGTTAGTGGATGACTAGATTAGGACTTAGACCACTTGGTTTCCAGAACTGAGCTCTCAGGAACATGCAGCCATTGATTACTCTGAGTTAAATTTCCTTGTCTGTGTCTGACAATGGGAAGAGACAATGGATGTTATGACGAAGCTTTCTAAACTGCAATTCTTTGTTGTTACTAGGAAAGTTTCGAAGCTGCTTTGTGAGGAAAGATGAGTTCAATTTTAGACTTGTTGAGTTTGAGGTGACAATATGATATGACTCGAATGTTCTTTTCTAACTCAATCACATTGTAGTTTGCTGTTAAAAGCTCTTCCCAGTGGTTTGGCTTTGACCTTCAGATTCTTGGCCTAATAGTCTTTTGGCTTATTTCTCAGTAGACAGCTTTCACCACGGCAGAGAGAATAAGTCCTTATGACTACTTCCCAAGCTAATCAAACAGAAAGTCTTAATTTGTTCTTTTAGCTCTGTGGATCAGCTCTGAGGTCATAGCTATTAGTTGGGACCTTCCCCTTTCAGGGCATAAAATCTCCATGTGGGGCATCCCTATGTCAAAAGTAACACTCATTTCTCCTGTGGGAATCTGATTTTAAGATCTCATTTCCCGTGTATTTGAAAAATTAAGATTTTCTGTTTTCTCCCTTCCATATACCCAGTGAGCCTCATGGCTGGGTACTGCTAGCTTTTGCCTCTGACCTGGTCTAGACTGGCCACTTTGGCCAGGGCACACTGAACGTTACTTCCTCTTAGATGTCTCATCAGAGGAGTGGCCTAAATAACTGGATCATGTCCATTGTCTCCTCTCATATATTGTAGTTTAAAATTTATTGATGGTCCCTCCCTATTGAAAGGACTTTTTCTAAGATACACAGTTCCTGAGGCAAATTTGTAAAGCTCTTTCATTAATACTAAGGGAAGCAGATGAAAGACTATCTACAACATTAAGAACAACAATAAAAAAGTCTAATTCTGACATGCCGTTACCACCTCAAGAGTGTTATCAGTTGACTTTACACTTCATAGATGAAATTGTGTCCATACTAATGGCTTCAGATGTGTGAAAAGCCTTCTAACGTGAAACTCTATGTTAACCCTTCCCATATGAAGCAAATAACATCTGAGCTTTTAGGCATTTCCCAAAGCAATCTGTCCTTCATGCTTACACCACAAGTTTATTACTTTCTTGTTTAAAAATTGAAAAAATTCACATTTTTTCTAAAAATAAAAAACTATTTTTAAAAGCCAGACAATACAAAGCATATAAAGGCAAAAAGTAAAATGCCATCTCTCTTATATTCTACCAGATATGAATATATGATATGAATATATGAACACGATATTGATATCATACAAATATGTTTAATATATGACATTCTATAGGACATTTCTCTATGTGTGTATAGATATTTATATTTTATAAAGTGGGATCATGGTATATATATCATTTCATAAATGATTTTTAAATTTACCTAATTTATTATTTAACATATTAACAAATATTTTGTCAACAGAAACAGCATTTTATGTATAGATGCACACATCTGGTAATTATATAGATACACTATTTAATCAATTTTTATTGCTGGAAATTTAAGATTGTTTTTCACCTTTATGTTCCTGTAAACAATGCTGCAAAGGACATGCTTATATGCACTGTTTACCATTTATGCACTTACTTAGCAAATCTTCTCAGAAATTAGAATTCTTTGAGTTTATTATTATTTTGAAGGCTTCTGATAGGCACTGGTAAACTGCCTCCCAGAAAGGTATTTAATACCAGCAATGTATGGGAGTGTTAATTTTACCAAAAAAAGAATTTGTCCAAAAAGACAGACAAGTAGGCAGGGCCCCAAATGCGTCCAAAAGATAGCACACAAGCTTTGCATTGCGTTCTAGTTAAAGACAAAGTGCTAACATTTGTGATTTTCCACAAACCAGATTTAAACCTATTTGAAATGCTGATGACTAGTAAAAATCACACCTAACTAACTACTGGATTGTAATAAAAGCAGAACAACCCAGTTATTCCTTCCATGAAAATTCAGCAGATGCCAGTATTAACCAGAATGTCCATATCCTACAGAACAACAGATATTTCCAGGTAACACAGTAGCCATGTAGGATCTCAAAGTCTCTCTGAATCGTCTAGGGAAACTGAACTGTTTTAAAACAAATTTTAATCAAATGCACTTTACTGTCATCTATCATTTTAAAGTCTGGCAATTAATAGATAATCTACTAAGCAACTCTCTATTAAGTAAAACGTTTGACCAGATTCCACAAACTTCCTTTCCATGCTGGTTGTAAGAGGGTTTACAATGGAGCATTCTGTACTTCTTGATACCTGCTGTTGATCATCTTCTGCCAAGCACACAAAGCAAGGCACGATCCTCCTTTCTGGAGGAAGGTCAGTGTTGTAGCAGCAAAATGGCTTGTCAGATATTTGGGAGAAAGAGAATCTATTGTGTGTATGTTCAAGCATGCATATACACACCTATGACTACGCCCAGTTTCAAAAGCCTGTTGCCATTACATGGTGCTCTTTGATTTGTGTTATGAAGAAGTAGAGAGGACTTTGTGTCATGCTCTTTGATTCGTGATAGGAAGTAGTAGAGAGGACTGTCTCTTCTACTCCCAGAACTATTGCTTAAAGGCTTTTGTTTTACATGCTATGAGAAAACAGACCCATGCCACAGGAAAACCCTAGAGCAAAGCTGTGCCTTTAGCAGCAAAGATATTTTAGACCCTTAACAGCAGAGCCCTGCTGTCTCAGTAGAGTCAGCTAACAGGATGACCATGTTATATACTGATTTTTTAGATATTAAATTCAAATAAATAAAAGTATTACAGATCTGACAAATAGGGAAATCATGAAGGAGTTAGCACCTTTACACTGGGGTGGGTGAGGTCTAAACACATTCCAGATGAGAGAAGGACCTGGCAGGAGTTGGTTGAGCCTCCATTAATCATCTTCTCTCTGAGCACACTTTCTCCCCATATTCCCCATCAGGCACTGTATTTCTCATGGCTTTTGCTACACTGGCAAAATTCTTACGATAATTTGACTTCATAGTTCTTCATAGTTTGAAGAAGTTGTTCTGACTGCCTTTCATTTTTTGTGTTTTTTTCCCTCATTCTGCTAATTTTCTGATTTGAGACTTCAGGATATGCTCTTTATGTTTTTCAAGGAAAGGACTGAGAATAGCATTTTATTAACAGAACAAGATGTCTTAGCAGGAAACTCTTTAAAAATTGAATAAAAAACCATTTTTATTGGGGGAGGGGTCTGGTTTTATATATTTAGGAGCATTAGTGGCCCACAGAGGAAGAAAAGTAAGTATATATAGTCTATAGCAAATATACATTTAATTATTTTATGATGAGAATCACAGTACCACTTTGAGAAATTAACTGATAATACTAAATAGGTAAACTGAGTCTGAGCTTGCAATCTTGCTACTTATATTTTTTGCATTATTGTATGTATGATAGAACCATCATTTTGAAACTTAAAAAAATAATATGTTTCAAGACTCACTAAGTCATATCTTATTTTTACCATGTACTGAATAGGAGTTCATAGTTTATTAACCATTTCTGATGGATAGACATTTTGGGTTTTATATTTTTTTCCTATTGCTTATCATAGGGATTTTGAGAAGGGAAATAGGCTGTGTTCATTGAGATTCAAAAGATTCTGTAAAAATTCTCTTGTAGTTTTTTCAATTTATGCCCGTGTAGTTTGTCATTTCAAATAGCCAAGTTAGATCAACACATATTAAGAGAATCTATCACTAACTATAGGCTTAGGAAAAAGATTTAATCTTCTATGTGTTGTACAGTAGTGTAAAATTCTAACATTTTAAGAATGAGTACCATCAAAATATCAAGAAAAAATTAAGATAGCTGATAGCTGCTTATAGTTCTGTTACTTATTAATAAAGCGTTGCATAAAATATAAATCCCACAATCCATAAAAAGAATGCTCATTTTATAAACATATACATATTTGAAAATGACTACTTCTTATACAAACAGTTATTTGTCAGACTACAGAATATATTTGATGCAAACAAGAATTTGGGAAGCTCTTTCCACAAGCTTCACACCCAATTAAAAGAGCTTATAAGAATGCCACTGAACAGAATTTGAATTGTTGTGAAGGCCTTTTGGGCTCTCAGTATTCAGTGTGGTAGGTAAATGCATCTATACACATAGGTACAGGGCCAGGGATTTAGCTCAGTGGCTTAAGCGCCTACCTGGCAAGTGCGAGGTCATGAGTTCGATCCCCGGTATAAAAAAAAAAAAAATTCAACATACACATAGGTACATGAGCAAGTTCACAGATTCAGTGAGAAAAAGCTCAGAGAAAATAAGAGGCTCAAGCTATAATGAGGTCCAGTTATGAAATACTGCTCTGATCGGAGTTTCTAAGTCTCTCTGTTTTCCCTAATTGTTTCTGCCACATTTATACACTTTCAAAAAGAATGGTGCACCTAAAATTCCAACACGCTGAATAAATTCACCATCTAAAAGAATGAATCCTACTCAAGCCCACTACTCATAACCACTTATAGACCAGTAGACAGTTGGCTGGATCCCAAGATCAGCACTAATAACTCTGGGTCCCTCTGTACTTCCAATTCCATGTGACGAATCATTCGAGAGAAGACAGTGTTGGTTAAAGGAGATTTCCAGCTGGTAATCAAGACAATCACAGCACTGTCCTGCTGGACCTAAGGAGATTTCCATATCTTCTACTTCAGATGCAGGTCACAGCCAGGAAGAAGACCTTATTATTATTACTACCACTATTATTATTTTTTATTGCCATCATCATTGACTATCAATACCACTCTCTTAATATGGGATCCAATTTAAAGACTTAAAACTTCATGTGGGTTGAAAATATGTTCATCAACTATGTGCAGGCAAAAATGGCTCATACATACTTTCATTATTCTTTTTTGTATACCAAAATCCCCAGGGATTTTCTTTCCTAATGTGCAACGCAAGCAGATTTTCCAAACGCAGCCAATCAACCCTAAACTTCTCAAACACTCTCAGCAAAATCTCAGGCCATGCTGTGATCAGGAGGGAAAATCCAGAGCTACTGAAGTGAGTCATATTTGTCCAGCAGACTTACAGTATGTGTGAAAGTTAAAAGAAGTTTATAGGTACATTCCAGGCTCTTAAATATGATTTTGTTTATTGGTGGTGTCTGTAAAGTGTTGTGGTTTCAAATAATGCACATAGAGTCCAACTCTGAAGTTGTCCCTTGGGGTCCTTAAAAGAAAGCCAATTAAACATTACAATGGAGAAATATTTTAATAAAAAATATTTTTTCTGGTCAAAATATGTTTAGATCAGGGTGTGATGACACACACCTGCAATCCTAGCACTTAGAGGTTGAGGCAGGAAAGTTATTGTAAGTTCGAGGCCAATCTGGGGGACATACTGAGTCCGAGGCCAGCCTGAACTGCATAATAAGACCCTGTTTTAAAAAAAGAAAAAAAGAAAAGAAAACAAAAAAAAAATCCCACAGTATCTTTAGAAATTCATTAATAGCCAATAGTGAAAGAAACCCTCCTTGAATTAGAGAATCTTTTTTTGATGGGAAGAAGGTAAAAATGTGTCATGTCCTTATTAGGGGTCATTGCTGTGCCTTTTACAGTGCTGAAGGTGCACAAAGATACATGGTTTAAAGAAATTACCCAGGAGGATGTGGATGCTTCTTTTACTCCATCTATTTGCCCTTTTCCACTGTCTCTTCATATATAATCACGTTTGAGTCACTACAGTTTGTACACTGACCATACATTTGGCTTCTCAATAATTAAATATTGTGTGGTTGTAAATTTTAGCATTCTTGTTTATGCCTCAAAAACCATCACTGCCAGCCTATCATTTCCTTTACACAGTCCTGACATCCCATAATCACACAGGTTCTTTAACCACAGACCATGAAGGGGAAAATATACTTTAGAGCATGAGACAGTAAGAAACATCTTCTTGCATCTTCTGTAGCAGGCTGATTCTTGCCACCATTATGACTTACAACCATTATAACTTACAACATCTTGTTCAGATAACACATCAAGTTTGATTGATCATGTAAAGAAGAGTTTTGAATTTGACTCTGAGTTATAGGAGATTCTAGAATGTTCTAGAATGGTCCTCCTCCAGAACAAGCAGATCCTCAAGCTAAGAATCTCATTTTTGAATGATATACACTCAGCCACAGGAATTTAAAGAATGATAGATTCTAATTGTTTGGGTTTATTACTTTAAATAAAAAGACTTATCATTAATTATACTGTATCTGCACATAATAGCATAATGTGCAATTACTTTAAAGCATAATAATAAAACAAATACCCACATACCTACTACCCATCTTTAATAGCACCAACGTTTTTGGGATCTTATGTGGCCCTTTTCAATCACCTCCAAGTAACTGCTGAACTTGGGAAGATTAACATTATCTTGCTTCTCTTTGTAGTTTTGCCACTATGGTGCGCATCTCCAAATAACATTTTTTTTTAAGGTTTTGTTTTTTGAAAACTCAACATAATAGAAATGTATACATGAGTCCTGTCATCAGCATCTTTCCTATAATATTATATTTTTGAGATTCATCTATGTTATATGAATACCTGTAGTTTACAATGATAGATGAGGTACAAGGTTTTCCAAACATTCTTCAAATTATAGTTAGGATGAGATAAATGTCTAACTTCTTTTTCAACTGGTAACATTTTTTAAAAGGCCCATAAATGGTATGCGCTATTCAGTAGACATAAAATTAAGACAATCTAGATTTAATTCCTTATTAGAATTTTTCTCATATTTCTGTTTGATTTGTTTTGTTTGTAGTGCTGGAAGTCAGACCCAGAGTCTTACACAGTCTAAACAACTATTCAATCACTGAACTATATCTCTATCCTTCTTATATTTCTTTTTCTTTTTTTATCTATTCATTTTTGTCACAAATGGGATATGATTTGCGCCATCTTTTATATCCCACTCTATTAAAAGCATTAAGCTACAAATATCCACTTTTTAATATCTATCTATCTCACTAGTAGCCTTGGTGGGCCTTGAACTTGGGGCAGTCCTCCTGCCTTAGCCCTTTGAATGCTGGGATTATGGGCATGCACATTTTTAAAGAAAGGGTTTAGAAAGACTGATGGTGGAGAAGATGTATATTGCTGTTCACTTGGTTACATTAGTGAAATTTAGGTTGAAATAAATTTCTAGGAAGAAGAGATGTATTAAAGAGGCCAGGAGGCTAATTAAGGTAAAATTACCTAAGCTCTTTTCTCAATTTCTATTTTAGTTAAGATTCGACTGGTATAAATGTAGCTAACAACAGATAAGCCCACTTATTACTTCTGTTTTCATAATTACTGTCTTCTCTACATTCTTATCCTAGAATTCAGTGTCTAATAAGACACTGAATAAACACAGAATAAGCATTTCAAATAAATATGAATGCATTCAATATGAAAACATGAATTTTAATGATCTTAAGTTTTAAAAAAATGTTGTCAAACAAAAGTAAAATCTAATTGGGAATGTTCTATGGCTAACATATCTACTAAAGAACAACTTTGCTTTAATATATACAATATGTGAACAATAAACATTTGGTTCAGTCAATTTTTTAAAAGTAAAACATGAGAAAACTATTTAGATCCAAGTGCCCATGAGTGGCAGCGCTGTTTTGCCAGCTCTTTCCTCTTGCTAACGGTCTAGACCTGGACACTCAACTGACCAACACTTGCTCCTCTAGAGAAGGGTGTCAGGAGAGTCGCACATTCCACCAGCTGACTCGGTTGCAACTGCATCTGACAAGCAAACACAGCCTCCTAGAAACAGATATTTCCATTCTCATCCTCAAATGTCAAGATTACAAACTTGTGGATATTTTACACTTACAGTGATCTAAAACCTTCAGTTTTAAGGTGTGGCCAGTGCAATTCCTTTATTCCCAGCACCCTAGGAGGCTGAGATAGGAGACTGGCAAGTTTGAGCCCAGCCTGGGCATTTGAGCAATTTAGGAAGACCCTGTTTCAATAAAATAAAATAAAACTTCAGTCTCAGACCCAAACTTGAAATAATCATGTGACGCAGGATAAAAGTCCAGAACATCACACAGTTGAGCTTCAAATTATGATACCACTATCACATTGGTAAACATCTGACAAAAGAAAGTAACTGAAAAAATGAAAACAAGATGTGCGTAGGTGGAGAGTATAAGCCTGTGACTAATGAGAGGGAATCCCCATAAGGGAAAGTGGTCTCCTAACCATGCTGACGGAAACGGCACACAGCCTGTGGAAACTGCCAAGTCAAGTCACATATCCTGTGTCAGCTGAGCGAATTCTCAGCATCCTCTCCAGACAGGCAGTGCTTAAATGTGGGGAAATTTATGGGTAATGGATTTTTGTAACAGGCTTTTATGATCCTTCCCTCCCCGAAAAGTGCCCTCTGGAGCTTTTCTGCTTCCACTCTCATTTTTCTTAATTGGAAAAAGATTTACTATTCATTTCCTCCTTCCCAGTTTCCTCCATTCGGGTGGCACAGCCTCCCCTGTCTTTTCCCCCCTCTGAGGCCTTGATCTCTTCTTCAGAGACAAAAAGCTCTAGCAGAATGATAGATGCAACACTGGGGCATTGTTTCCAGCACTGCTGGTGAGGAAGTGACTGTCATGCTAACAAGAAAGCACATGTGGAGGGCTCGCAGCCTCTGACTCCGGAGGTATTACAGGAGCTCACCTAGTGTCCACTATCTACCCTCCACGTGCTGGAACCACGCAGCTTTGTTTATGAGTGAAGGACAGACTTTGAGTGGAGGCAGGAAATGGAAAATGGAGGACACATCCTGCATGTTTGGGCCTTTGGAAAGAACGCTAATTCTTGCAGGGGACTTGGCAGCCAACCACTGCTCACGGGTCCAGCCTTCCTATTGCTAGGAAAGGAAGTCAAGGAGTCTGCTGTGCTCTTAAGGGATCTGCGTTCTGCCAGGGGAAATCTTACCTAAGACTGGGACCGCTCAAGGAAGAGGGAGAAAAGCAGATGCCCACTATGATGTGGTAAAAAGCCAGCATGGCCAAACCAAGTCAAATAAAGCCTGCCTCCATGTTGAAAAATATAAAGTAAATAGAGGACCCCTATAAAATGTAAATGTTATAACAGATAAAGTAGAATTAAATAACCAATCATTCACATGCATGCTGATTGAATTAGAAATCACCAAAAGCTTTAGACTTAGAAAACTAGGTTTCTGAGAGGCAAGCGTTGGTATCAGAGAGACATTCCTGGACAACATTTACAGGATTTGATGTGGATTTTATCCACCCTGGATCAGCATGTTTCTATCAACAGTAGACTATCAGAGAAGGCTTCTGTTCTCTTCTGACTGGACACTAATGCAATTGTGAATCCTTTAAAACTGTTGCCTGATAGAGAAGGTATTGCTTCAGCACGCAATGACTGACTGAACATATTTTCTTGGTACAAATGCCAAGTTACAGAGTTACAGTGTAGGTTTTCTAATCTTGTGTACATTTCTGTCTCAGACCAAGCCACTTATCCATGTGGAACCTCCTCTTGGAAAAAGGATGGTTTTTTCAGCTCAGGTGGGACCTCAGGGTGTGAGCCCTGGGAGGGAGAGGACTGACTGCACAGAGCCCTGGGTAACCTGGTACTCTCACAGGCAACTGACTTATCAAAGGAGCTGTTATCAGTGCACCCATTCAACAGATATTGATGGACTGTTCGCTCTGTTCAAGCCACTGAGGCAGAAGCCAAAATGAATAAATCCCAGGCAAAGAGTTTATAAGCTGGCAGGGATGCCAAAACCTGGGTAAGGATGTAACTGTGATAAAAATTACAGGAGACTTTCTGATGATGCAGTTTAAAGTTTAAAGAAAGAAGAAAACTAGCTAAGGGATCAGAGAAGTCTTCATGTAGAAAGAGGCATTTAAGGTTGTCCTTTTAGGATGTAGGATTTGGGACTAGCGAGGTGAAGAGGCCTGATCTCCATACAGGGCTCAGATGGCAAGACTGCACAGTCAGGAAACACGGACACGGAAAAGCAAACAATTCAGTCTGGCTGGGGCTTAGAGGCAGGAAGAGCATTCACGGAGCTCGCATTGTGCCTGGTGCGAGCAGAAACATAGCTGCTCACAACCAGGAAGAGCAGACCAATCATTTTACAAAACTTAAGGACAGATGCTCTCCCAAAACTGTGGCCCTGTGGAAAAGAGGCCTAAAGGGCAGCAGAAATGGAGGATTTTCTAGTTCCCAACTCCACTGCAGATGTTCCATCTCACTCTGCAGCTTTCCTTAAGAAAGAAAAGAAATTAGGGCCAGCTACCTAGTATCAAGGGCTCCATAAATCCCAGCTGCAAGAAGAGACTTCAGTCCTACAAATCCTGCCATCACACAGAACAGTAGCACTGTGGAGGATTCCTCTGCAGCCGTAAGTCCAGGACTTTCATCTTTCAGAGTGGAATCGTTCATCATTTTTATTCTTGGTGCTGCTTCCTCTTCTGTCCTGCACTCATTTTGCACACACACAGGTAAACCAGAGTTTCAACTTCTGCTTTTAAATCTGACCCCAAGTGAGATCCACTGCTGTGAGAAGATGACATGATCACAGGCCCACAGAGTAACACAAGTAGAAGCCATTTTGGAGGTGCTACTCCACTCAGACTCCATACTGGATCCATGGTAGCCTGGGATCTGAGAGGTCAAGTGTCACAAAACAAAGACTGGTCAGGTCTCTAGTCTTCCCTAGACCCAGTGCTTTCTTAGGGTGTTGAGCAAACCAACAAAGAACCTCTGTCATCTCAGGCAGAGACTGGCCAGCCTGCCCTGTTTGTGTAAATAAAATTGCCCTGGGATGCAATCATTTTCATACTGTTTGTGGTTTTCTACTGCAATGGGAGAGCTAAGCAATTACGAGAGCACTTTCACAGCACACAAATTGGGCCATTTATGAAAAACTCCACTGTGGTCTGATCTAAGCCAATGGTTTTAAAACAGTTTTTAATAGTGTGCTCTGGTCACTTTAAAAATGGAGCATATACCACTAACATCGATATGTACATATATACATATTGATAAATGTATATTTATTTATAAATTATATGTGCATAGTGTTATTTAATGTTTCTACAATTATAAAATGCAAACAGAAATTTGAAAGGATGCAATGAGAGTGAAACAAACCTATCATGAATTTATCAGTGTTCATAAAACATATTTATACATATATATATGTATTTTGGTACCAGGGATCAAACTCATAGCCTCATGCTTGCCAGACAGGTGCTTGTGACCCTGAGCTAAACCCCCAGCCTGTATTTTTTTTGTAAAACCTATTTTAGAAAACTTTTGGTTTAATATCTTGTGATTAGCAATCTAAAAGTCTGGCTCTATGTGCAGCTTATTTTGGCATTAAGTAATTTTATACAAAGCCCCTAAGAGACATGTGTGTACGATGGAAGGAATAAATCACTGGCGTGGCATGCTCAGCCATAATGCTAACGTTAAATTTTTCCACCAACCATGTTGCAATCTGCCTGGGAAATTTATGTCAATCAGTTGTTCATTCAAAAGTATGCAAAAGGTTTTTTTTTTTGTTAATAATTGCTTTAAAATCTACTAAAATGATTCACTTGGTAGCTTAAAAAATAGATTTACAAGGTTATTTCCAACCTGAAATGTCAAGAATGTGATGGCCTTGTTAGGTTACATGTTTACATCTTTTTCAACAACAAAATCACGTGACAAAGAAGGAATTTTTTCCAAATGATTTCTCTGCCAAACGTGTTTTATCTGAAGACGAAAATATTTTAAAATTGACGGTGGTAATGGTTGCACACCTCTGTGGGCACACTGAGAACCTCATGAGAAAAGCGGTTATGTGCCTACTCTCACCCCACTTGGCAGGCAGGTTAGATGATAGTTTCCCACAGGTCTGCTTCATGAAGGTTCGTTTAGTTAGGATTAGACAAGCCTCCCCATCTGTAAATTCCCCACTGTCCTCAAAACCCTGCTCCTCCCCGCGGGGGTGGGTTGTGTGCCTGTCCCTGACCGGCAGGTGTTTGGGACAGGCCAGCTGGGACTCGCCGGGGCAGTGGCGCTGTGAACAACAGGAACACGTTCTTTCTTTGTCTTCTATCTTCATCTTGTTCTCTTGCCTTGCAGGTTCTGGGGATTGAACTCATAACCTTGCGTTTGCCAAGTAGGCGTTTAGGCCGCTGAGCTAAACCCCCGGCCCTTGCCTTGGGTTCTTTGATCTTGCTTCTGCTTAGGAAGCTTTTGCCTCTTCCTCACCCTCTCTCACTCATCTTATCATCCCTCAAGGTGGCTCAGATGCCACCTCTTCCATCCTGGATCAAATGCATGGGGCTTGTTTTCTAATGTGAAATCTCTTTGATTGTTCCAGGTATTTTTCAAATATTGCTTTTTTGCTGTTGTTCGATCACGTTTTTTGAACGCACGGGGCATGTTTTATACACTTTTAGCCCCTCTCCTTGGGGTTCCATGCATACAGTATATAATTAAATGAGTCATTTTAGTAACTGCATTCAAGAAAGGCAAGTGGCATGAAAACACTGGGCAGCAGCACCTTCGAAGGATAACTAACACCTTGAAAGTAAGCCATTTCATCAGGGCAAGAAAGGCTGTCGCAGGGCAGTTTCATTATTGTGAGAGCTGGCACAGAAATACAGCTGAGCAACCTAGGAGTGATAGTTGCAGTTTTAAAGTGAAGTTTGGAGACAGAAAAAGTAGTAGAAAAAAATACATGAGACAGAACCTCAGTGCTTCAGTTGAAATCCCTCTCAGTTCCTTCTCTCCAAACCCATTTATTTCAAACTGTGGCCCCCAGCACACATCTCAGGTTTTTCTCTTTTCATTTTCACCTTGCACTGGGGCTAGGAGACTGCTTGTTAATTCCTTCTTCCTTTTAGTATACAATGATGCTTGGCTGGCCATGAGTTTTGCCTAGGTAAGTACTTGGTACATTTTGCTCACTGGTCTAAAATGCAAAAACTGTAATGGATAGTTTACAAATGTATTTCTTATACTACTTTGCTCTGTAGATGGCATTATGTGGCAGTGATAAGATATGATGGAAAAATACAGTGAAACTTCTAAGTTAAAAAACTATGACAGTAAAAGACACATTGCCATTAATCCCTCCCAAAACATTCCTCCTTGCTTTAAAACATTTATGGCATCATTCGTGCCACTTTCTGCAGCACTTCTGGAGTCCTCTTTCCTGAATGTCTTTAGTCGTGCCGTCATGGCTGCCTCCATGTCCTGAATTCATTCTAAACATTTACTTTTCATGGTTATTTTGAATGAGTGTGTTTTTGAACTGAGAGGGAGTATTCTGAGTGGAATTGATGGCTGTCTTTTTCTACTGTAATAAATTTTGTTAAATTAAAACATTCATTGTATTTTATGATTACTCATGTTAGGAACCAAATGGTGAAGGACAGAAAAGACACTGACTTTTGAATCTAGGCAATAATCAGGGACTAAGGTCAAAGTGAGTCCAATCAGATTGTGGACTCTGATTTCAAGAATGCAAGTGTGTGTGCACACACGTGTGCCAGTCTGTGTTTCTGTATGTGTGTGCATATGCAGTTGGCTTGTCTCTTTTATTTTACCATCTGATCTGGCCTTGCCTCAGCCCAGGAGCAGAGCAGCTGTCTGTTTTCCTACAACTCTAAGGCATGGCTTTTCCCTTCTGTGATTCCTCCTCTATTGTCTTCCTTTGTAAATTTCCTGTATTTCTCTGTATTCTCTCTCTTGCTCTCTCTTCTTACTATCAAGACTAGTGTTGCCTTTGCCTTTTTGAGATGCTTGTAGAAAGCAAAACTAATTTCAGCTCAAGTAGGTAAACTAAGTACATTTGATTATTCAATCCTTTAGAAATATTTTTATGTAATCCAGCCCAAACTGGCTCTATAATTCAGCATTAAAATAGCTCACAGTAACTAATTCTACTGTATGCTGAGCTGTCTGGTCCCTTTTCCATTTGACTTCAGAGTTAGGTTTTACATTAGTTTAACCTACTTTGTGACCTAAACTTACTTGAGGAAGGGGAGGGATTTGGTGTAACTCCAGACTTCACCGCTTGTTTATTTGATCATGACAAATAATGTCAAAAGGACAGTTCAGTTTAGTTGTTAAACATCTCAGAACATGATGTTGACTCTGCTGGTAGTTTTAATCCAGGTGTGAGTACCTGTGACTCCAAAATGACGTCATATTACGGGTGTGTGCTTTCTGGATCTATACAGTGAGGTGTGCGGTGGTCCTCCGCACTACATGTAGGACACAAGTTCTAAGACATTCTGGGAATGCCAGAAACTCCAGGGAACACCAAGCCATACTGTTTCCCCATGACAAAGTTTAATTTACAAATTGGACCCTGTAAATTTTAAACAATAATAATTAATAACTAATTAGAACAATATACTGTATGAAAGTTATTTAACGTTTATGAACCATTTATGAGGTATGATAAAATACAATGTATCATTAAGTACAAACTTAAAGATTAGTACAGTAAAAGACGCAGTTCCCTTCCAAATATTTTCCCTGTGTCAAACTTATCTCATCTTTCTTGCCACTTTCTGAAGCAGTTCTGAAGGTCTCTTTTTTTGAAGAGCATCTTTTTGTGGCTGCCTTGATGTTCTGAATAGATTCAAAACCTTTACAGAGATTTCTGTCAAATAAACACGTTACTGTGTGTCCACATCTACTTTATTCACCAAATCTGGCACTGTATGACTTCTGGCTCTTTCTCAAAGTCAAAAATAACCATGAAAGGTGAACGTTCTGGATTAATTCAGGACATTGAAGGAGCTACACTACTGCAACTAAAGACACTCATGAAAGAAGACGTCCCGAAGTGTTTCTGAAAGTAGTAAGAATGATGGGATAAGTGTGTTCAAAGCAAGAGTGGATGCTTGTGGGTCATTAACCACAGTATGTCTTTTACTGTAATGATTTTTAAAATTAAACATTTACCAAATGCTTCGATCACACCTTGGACCTGTTGGAAAAATGTTTTCAATTCCCTTTTCCTTCCTCAGACCCGCTTAGAAAATTCTTTAAATTATCCATATATGCAGATAAAGAAAAAAGTTTGAAAACATGTTAAATGTTTTCAGGGTCACATAATGATTCATAGACTACTCAAGATTAGTAGTCACAGATTCCAGCCTGTGTCTGTTTTAGTTCAACTGGGTCATTGGCAAGTTCGTAATATGAAAGCAAGAGTTGTTTGTCCACACTCTTCCTTGCTCTGGACTCTTCTACAAGCTTCAGGAAAACATTTTTCATTTTTTGTGCATGTCTGAAATTTTCTATTTAACATTTTTGGGCCAAGGATGATCATGGTAACTGAAATTAGGGGAAAGAAAACCACAGGTAAAGGGGAGGGCACTGTTTGCATCATCATATTTGACCTCACGGAGAGCTTTCACCCTAGCCACACCTCCCTCTTTGACATTCTCTGTCACCATTTGTTTTGTAATTTTGTGTCTTTCATTGGGCTTTTTTCCTCTGCCTTTTCTTCTCTTACTCAACACCGTCTTGCTGGGTAATGTCTCTGTGCCTGGCTGTCCGTGTTCTGGAGACAATTTTCAAGTGCAGTCTGCTTTCCTGAATTTCCCAATGACCCTCTTCCTTAATAATGTAATATTCAATAAGAAAGTAGAGTAATGAATTTTTCTAGATATCTGACTAATCCATGATTATTCCAAATTCAAAACTCCTACCTATGTTGGTATTATACTCATATCCTACTGTTTTTGAAGAGGAGTGATCTTAAAATTTTGTTTCAGTTCCTGGGTTACATTATCTTATCCTAGCTATAGCAATTTTATAATATCAGGATGTTTAGTTGGCTTATTATTGAAAAAGACAAGCAAATGGAGAGTCGTTTATTAACTACATTTAATATGAAGTGATGAATAACTTGCAGAGACACAGAAAATATTAAAAATACAGCTTTATTGCTTATGACTTTGAAATGGATATGCTATTTTCCACTGCTTGGCAGAGTATTTCACTCCTTACATGCACGGGAAATAACATTTAAACAGTACCCATGTGATTTTGGTTGAAAGCACAATTCTCTCACTGTTGGGATTTTAAACAACTGGGCTAAATCTACCAACCTGAGAAGAAACCTGTCTAACTTGTTTATATATTGTATTTTCTTTAAAGGTTTCAAAATGTCAGGAAGAACAAGAGCTTGGCACTTTAGGAAGGTGGATGATACAATAGAGGATGCATTCAGAGGTTATTAATTTTGGCCATGCATTAAAGTTACCTCAGGGAGGTTTTAAACACCCTGGCAATGCCTGTGCTGTGCCCCAGACCAATTAAATAAAAACTGCTGGGAATAAGAGCCAGGCTGCTCCCCACACGTGTCCAGTCTGCAGCCAGGTTGAGAACACTGATTCATAAGGAGTGACTTAGAACCGTCAGGGCCAAACGCAGTTCTGGTAAAAGGCAGCACAGGCATTGAAAAAGGAGCTGGAGAGAAGCCACGAGCAAGCATTCGTGGTGCGGGGAGCACTTGGCTCACTTGTTCCTTTGACCCCAATGTTAGGCATTGGGTGCCTTTTTCTTTTTCTTTTTCTTTTCCTTTTTCTAAAAGAGTGGTGATGTCATTGTGCAAATAAGTTCTTAAAACTTACGAAGCACGGCTCCAATATATCCAGAAGTCTATTCCTGATTCTCTTCAGATTTGACCGAGTCTGATGCCACCTTCATCACAGAGGATTTGATCTGTAACCTTAATTCCTCGAATGCTGAAAACATCATCTACCCACAATGCCTGTCTTTTCCAATCACGGACAAACCGTGTCAGGATGATATTGTCAAAGCTCAGCTAAAGAGCTGTGAAAAAAAAATCATATTTTAACAGTCTGTTTTATAGAGCTTGAACTGTGAAAAGAGAAGCCAGGTCAGGAGTTAGCCAAACCAGCAAAGTACCTGCCAAGCCACACCTTATCCTCCTCAATCAGCAAAAATATCATCTGCCTGACTCCCCTCCACCTCACCCACGGGAGCACGTTTATTCCCTTATTAGGGCACTGGCAGAGGCCAGCTGCCCCCATCAGAGAGCCCAGGAGTGGCTTCCTCGATGTGTGCATTTCATCACAGGGAAAAGAGGGGAACGAACTGGGGGCTGGGGGCGGGGTGGCTGGGAAAATTAAATCCTCACTACATGGAGGAGAATCCATTTCGGGTAGGCTACAATTATGGTTTTGGAAAACAAAAACCAAAAAAAAAAATTTTTTTTAAAAGGCCAAACCCAAAAAAACACAATCTTAAATTTTTCATAAAAACGTATTTTTAGAAAGGGTGTTTTTGCCGGGTGTGGTGGTACATGCCTGTAATCCCAGCATTTGGGCAATTGAGGCAAGAGATCGCTGCAAGTTCGAGGCCAGCCTGGGCTACATAATGAGTTCAAGGCCACCCTGAACTACACAGCAAGAACCTGTCTCAAAAACAAACAAAAACACCTACACACAAAAACAAAAAAACAAAAACAAGGTGTTTTTGAAATTTAGAAATGCAGTTAAGGAAACAGTAACTTGAATGTTGCTAGGGAGTTGAATATATAATCTGTGAACACCTAATCTTCCCTTTCAAGAAGGGCTAGGGCTTAGGTATCCTCCAGGGGTCTTAGTTCTAAGATCGAGGATGTGCACTCACACCTTGGAGTGTAACTTGTTTTCTTTCTTTTTTAACCTAGCGCAGAATGGAAGCTCGGTTTGGCTTTCTGTCTTTCATACTTGTGTACAGGGCTGCCTTCTCTATGCTTCAACCCTGGTCCAGGCTTACATTTTCCTCCTCCCCTCACAATGGGCTCCCAATTCAAGCCGGAATTTTCCCCTACATGTTATTGTACAACGGGAAGAGCTTCCAAGTCAAAATGAGTCATCTACCTATTATGATCTGTGTCACTGGGGTTGTCCTGTTAATCCCAGTATGTTTGCTGGATAAACTGTTTTGGGAACCACCTCCTGACAGATGCACGGAAACACTAATAGACTGCAGCTCTTTTACAAAAGCACTTTCATCACACACAGGATCTAACTTGATCTTCACACTGTTGGTGAGAAGGATATTATTTCCATTTCTGTTTCACAGTAGAGGAAATAGGCCCAGAGAACCTGGCTGAGCTGTACTCAGAGCCAGGACATCACTGTCATTTCTGGCTTTCTTCTGTCTCCAAGATGTCAAAATTGGTGCCCTGCTCAACAAAGAAGATCTGAAGTATACCAGAAAGCATTGGAGTCCTCATGTTCCCTTAGGGACATCTAACAAAAGGTATCTGGGCATTTGGGAAATGATAGACTCCAGGAATCACCTCACCCTCCTGAGCGTGGGCTGCTGCTATTGTTTTCCCCAAAATAAGAATTAGAAAATAGTTATCCTTGAAAACTAGAGATGAAGAATGCCAGCCCCGTCAGCCTCCCCTTGCCTCACCTGCCATCCGTGTTCTCTCGCTCAGTGTCTGTAATGCAGGTGAGGCAGAGAGAGGCTGATGGGGCTGGCACCGTTGATCTCTAGTTTCCAGAGCTAATTGTTTTTCAGCTAGGTCTTACTTCCTGGGAAAGAGAGGTACTGATGAACAACTCACTGCTAAATTTTGTTACTTGAAGTTGTAGATTTGCCATTTCTAAGGCTGAAAAGCCAAAAATAATAGTCAAAAATAAACAGTAACACTGATGACTTTTGACAAAGGATGTACAAGACTAGTCAACCTTGACTTCAAATGAGTGAATCAAACAAATGGTTTAAAGGATCGGGAAACGTATCTAACGGTGCCGCCTAGCTGTGCAGTGCTTACTGGGTTCTAGGGGGTGCACCCTCACCCCATCCTTACAGTTCCTTACAGTCACACTGAACAGACAGGACGGTTCTTGTTCTAAAGTCCAGATGAATAAAGCAAACCCCCAAAAGTCAGTCTTTCACGAGACTACATAGATTGCATTTTAGTTACTACCTGACTGGTCCCAAAGTCTGGGCCGTCTTGGTTCTAAGATCTAGCACATCTTGAACCCAGGGCTGTAATTCATTTTTCTTTCTCTATAAGAAAGAAAGAAAGCTGAATACAACACAGCTCACTCATTTCTTTCCAGGTATTTGTTCTCTGACTTTGGCAGGGCAGGCAGCTTAGAAAGTAAGCTACAGAGTTCAAAATCATAGAATTTATTTTCTTTTCATTGGAATACCAAAGTCATGTGATATTGCTAACAATGCAATTAGAGGAGTTACATTGGAACACAGGTCCTCTCCTGGTAAGAGTAAACTCATGACCTCTTTCTAGAGGCCAGGAGGTGGTATTTAGCACCTGGTAAAGGTAAAGGGTCATGGAAGCTAAACACTTTTTCTGGATCCCTTTTGTCCATTCCCTCGAGCCCTGTCCTCCCGGAGAAGCCTGCTCATCAGGCAGGATCTGATGTAATAACACAGTCACTGCCAGACTCACCCACTCAAAGTCCAGAGGCTAGAGCTTTGGGAACACACACAGAGGAAACCCACGTTCATGTTCAGCAGGAGAGCCACCAGGAGCCCATCACTGCACAGTCCCAGGCAGGAAGTGGACAGTGAGTCCACCTCTCTTGCCTCATTGTCCTCCTCTGTAAACTGAGATAACAGTGCTTCACTCCAAGTGTGGTCGAGGGTTACATGAACTAATATTTGTGAAGTACTTAAGCTGGTGCTTGGCATGCAGTGAGCCCTATGTGAATGTTAACCGTTTTTATGATTTTGTTATCAGCATTATCAGTCTTATCATCGTTTTCTGGGAAATAGGTCCTGTGTTTACCTGTCTTTCAGGGTATGCCTTTGCTGCCAAACAAGATGGGGGAATTGGCCAGGAAGATTTTTCCAATTCCTTTTCACAGATTATCTTAAAACCATAAAAAGGCTGCAAAATGCAGAGTAAGTGTGGGTGAAATTTCTTATTCCTTGTTTTTTGCCCCTTTGTTTATTTCATTCTTTCTTTTATGGGAGGTAGGTGATGGATGAAGATAGTGGTAGCTAAAAATGTCCATTAAATGGAATACTTTTCATCTCTTGTTTTCTGTATCTCTTTCTTAATCCACGTCACTTCTCGTCAATGTGCAGATGGACCTCTGTGTCCGGAGAGTCTTATCTTCCCATACAGACAAGGCAGGCGGCCCCGCGGGAGAGGACGAGCCTCTCATCTGTTCTGCTTTGGGGCCAGCCTAGCACTGCGCCCCACAAGGTTGATGGGTCAGAACATGAGACATTTGGTTGTGATTCCCACTGGAACGGTCTTCACACAGTGGCTTGTCAGGGAAGGACCCAGCTGTCCCCATTGTCCCATGCTCTCCAGCCAGCTGGCATTTCAAGTCATTGCCCTACTAATTGCTTATGAATTAAACAAAATATCACTTAAAGGTATAAAATCTTTCAGTACTCGTCATGCCTTTTGTCCTCCAAAAACCCCAGCATGTTGATGACACCAAACCCCCTGTGCTTCGGAAGGTGACCTCATTTGGGAAGAGGGTCTCAAAATGAAGTCATAAGCCTGGGTTCTAATCTCTGAAGACTAGTGTCCTTGTCACGGGAGATATTTGAACAGAGACAGACAGACTTGCAGAAGGCAAACTGTGTGAGGGGACAAGAGGACAGCACTGTGTGAGGACAGTGGAAGGAGGTACCCACAAGCCAGGGAACCCTGGACATTACCTGAAAATCACCAAAGCCACGGAGAAGCCTGGGCTATCTCCCTCGTAGCCCTCAGGGGAAGCAACCCAGCCTGTGATTTGTTTAAAGATTTAACTTTTGTAAAGCAGTGGTAGGTTCCAAACACAACTAAGAAGGCCCGAGATTTCTCACATCCCTCCACTCTGACAGGCTCACGCCTCCCTGTGTGGACATCCCTACCAGAGCCGTGCATTCACTAACTAAATGAGCCTCCAAGCACTCTGTGATCACCCAGACTCCACAGTTTACATCGAGGTCTACACTTGGCCATTATATGAATTTGCAAAGGCGTGCATCTATAGTTAGAGCACCTATACGGCCCTCCTACTACCCTAAAAACTTTCTGTGCTCTGCCTATTCATCTCTCCCTCTTCCTCCCTCTCGCAACCCTTGGTGATCATTGATCTTTTTACTGTCACCATAGTTTTGCCTTTTCCAGAACATCATTTAATTGGAATCATATATCATGTAGTCTTTTCAGATTGGCTTCTTTTGCTTAGTATGCATTAATGTCTCCGCTATGTCTTTTTATGACTTGACAGCCTACGTCTTTTCAGTGCTGAATAATATTCCATTGTCTGGATGTAGTGCAGCTTACTTATTGCTCATCCACTGAGGGACATTTATCCACGTTCCTATTGAAAGATGACTTGCCTGTTATTTTAAGGCTCTCAGTGTGTGGTACCTAGTTAAGACAGCCCTAGGAATCTAACATACCACTCAATTTAGGGACTTTGTTCATAAAACATTTCACAATAATTTCTAGCACCTTCTAAAACTATTTACTTACAGTTCATTACATTGACCCACCAGCCTGACTTCTTAAGATGCCTTCTACTGAAACTTGTAAATTTCTCTCTGCCTATGCTTAATTTTTACTTTCCCTCTGTTCTTTTTGTCCTCCGGTACCTGGGGATCTTTGTTAATTCACATGCAGCTGTGAGGCAGGTCCATGTAGCTGGAGCCTGCACAGGTCTTCAAGGTCACCTAGATCACCAAGATACTCCACCCCTTGAGGGTAGGGGATGATGTACGTGGTCTCCCTCCCAGCTCATCAACCTGGAGATCGGGGAGAGACAGCCTTGTAATACTTCCCTAGACCAAACTGAACGAGCAAAGCCAGACACTTAAACAGGGACAGGAGGAGGAACGAAGAGTATTTCTCACGGTACAGATGTATAGATACCCAGGATAGTTCAATGTATGGCTACAAAGCTGTTTCCTTTGGGGCAAAGAGATGGTACAGACCTGCTGAGTGCCCTTTACTCAGAGAGGTTAAAAGCGAAGCCTGTCCATGCCCTTTTGTGGTCAGGGAGTAATCACTTCTCAGAAAGTCAACCACAATGAGAAAGCCATTTTCATAGTGGGCCTCTTTAGGATGAAGGAGGTTTGACCCATTTGTGGAGACCTCAGCACACTTTAAAATATGGGAGATAATGACCATATTTGTTGATCTGAATTTAATTCTAGGAAGTCTGTATACTCATTTGTGGATTCCGATGCTCAATTTTGTCCCCTACAAAGTATGCCGAAATCCTAACCCCCAGTATCTCAGGATGTGACCTTATTTAGGAAAAAGGTCTCTGCAGAGGTAATCAGGTTGAGATGAAGTCATCGGGGTGGGACCCAATCCAGTATGACTAATGGCTTTTGGAAGCAAACACAGATGTGCACAGAGGAAAAGAGACACAAGGGCATGTGAAACTATGGAAGCACTAAGTCACACTGCCACAAGCCAAGGGACACACGGGGCTCCCAGAAGCTAAAAGAAGCAAGGAAAGATTCTTCGTCTGTAAATGTCAGAGGAAGCATGTCCTGCTGACACCTCGATTTCAGATGTTTAGCCTCCAGAATCATGGGACAGTTAGTTTCTGTTGTCTCAAGTCACCCCACTGAGTACTCTGTCAGTCCTAAGAAACACTCAACTCCTCTGGAGTTGTGCTTTTTGTGCAAGCAACACTTGTGCTCCTGTGAGTACCTAGCAGCTCCCTCAGGTTCATCTCCTACACATCCAGCGCATGCCATTAATGCTACCATTGTTAATCACCTCCGGCTTCCTTTTTGGGCAGTTACTAAACACTAGGTCCTCTGCTAACCTTTACGTATATTTTCTTGTGCGGATGAAGAAACAGAAACTCAGAGTGATTAAGTCACTTGCTCAAGAGCATACTGTTCAGAAGATGTTGGCGCTGGGATATGAACTCAAGCTTTGCTGAATTTTAAGTCAGTATTCTGAGTTCAGACTCACCTTACCCGTCAAGAACACTTAGACTGGTGATTCCATTTTCAGGCATATCATTCACATTTCCTTCCTAATACACCTGTTTTAGGTCACTCTGAAAAAGTAGCAATTGTATATTTTGCCCCAAGAGTCAGTTTTTAGCAATTGTCCTATAACAATAGCTACAATTAAAACCAGAAAAAGCCAAAATATAGCAGTATGGACTCTCATTTTAAGTAGTAGATGAAACCAAAGTCTGAGATGAAAAGCCCCGATGTTCTGAAAGTAGAATGTTTTCATGAACGCCTGTTCGGCACAAACTGGATCCTGCCGTGTTCTGCCTGAGCCTCAGCCACCCTACGGCATAAGAAGTCCTGCCATCTTCCGGTGTGACTCCCCTTTGGGAAGGGGAAAGCCAGAGAGAAGACGGAGGGAAGAAAGTGGCCGTGACTAAGCAGCCACCCTAGGTCATGCACTTTTGTATGCCTGTTTTTTCTTTTTAACCTTCAGTAACTCTGCAAGGCACACAGTGTCTGTATTTCACGGATGGAGAAAGTAAGACATGGTGAAACGAAGCAAGCTGCTCGAGGTCACACGCTCAGTAACTAGTGCGACCTGACACAGACACATGAGTCAGAACATCCGGCCCGGCTCCCTTCTGTCAAGTTTCCTGGGAGTGCCAGGTGTGTGCTGCGGCGGCACTGACACTCTGCTCAGTCACACTACAGAGGTGGCCTTCCAGGGTGCAGAGTTAGTGGGTTCTCACGAGGGCCACCCCGCTTTTTGAACAACCGAGGGCTCTCAGGACCCTTCACCCCCACTTTCTCACTGGAAGGCTGTGTGAACATTCTCTCCTGTGATTCAATTTTCAGGCATATCTTTCACATTTATTAAACAGCTGTGGTAGCTACACAAGCTACAAAGGTCAAGAAATCAGCTAAAAGCTAGATTTTAAAAATTGCTTAGATTTTACACTTTGTAGGTGTTTTCCTCTGGACATACAAGGAATACAGACGCGCTGTAGACTTTGTGGGGTACTGTTGAACTGTGTACATGATGTTTCACTTCTTAAAGAGCAAAACCGGCATGTTTATTTTCTTCGGAGTGAGCAGGCTCCCTTATGCTCTCTATATTTTATGCCAATTGCAGGCTCTGGAGAGGTGTGCGAAGCTCTTGGTAAGGGGCAGGGCATGTTCCAGCACCCACAGGCTCCAGCATGGCTCACTGCGGGGAGGAGTCTCCAGGAGGCAGAGCCTCCAGGGAGGAAGTTACATCATCAGGTGCTAAGCTGCATATCCGGAAGGCTCCCTGAAGCCTCAGACTATCATACAGGACTTCCGAGAGGTGATTGGATGATGGGGCTAGGAGGCGGGACCTGGGTGGAAGAGGTGGGTGGGTGGGGGAAGTCTGGAAGAGTTTATCTGCCTTATAGCTCCTTCCTTAACTCTTTCCTGGTGCCATGCCATGAGCTGCTTTGCCTGTGCAATGCCCCTCTGCCATGCTACCTTGCTTTGGAGCCATCAGATTACGGATTGAAATCTCTACCAACTTGAGCCAAAACAAACCCTTCCTTCCTTAAGTTGTGGTGTCAGGTACTGTGTCTTAGTAATGAAGAAAAATGACTAAGACATCAAGAATGTGCCCCTCGAGGGGCTATTGGGACTCCAGCTTCTTCCTGTCATTCTCTTTGATGTCTGGCTGCCAAGAGATGAATTGGTTTCTTCTACTAAGCTCTTCTACCATGGATTTACTCAAAACAACAAGAGACTGAACACTCTTAATCTGTGAGCCAAAAGAAACCATTTCTCCCTTTAAGTTGATTACTTCAGCCCTTTTGTCACAGTAACAGAAAGCTGACTAACATAACTAGCAGGCAGTCATGGACAGTGCAGAGAACACACAGGAAGCTAAGGGAACAGGGCCTATAGGGCAAATGTTTGGGGAGGGAGCCAGGCACTAAAAAGGAAATCAGTAGAACCTGAAAGAAACATTCATTCTAATCAACTGATTCTAGTCAATGTCTGTGCAAGGAAAAGTAAAAAGTCAGTGGAGGAAAGCACCCCATTTGATCTAGAAGTTTATTGTCTTAAACCTTTCTTAATAAAGCCATCTCCTTCACTGGTTAGTTTTGCTGGACATTAGTTGCTTTTAATAAAAAGCGGTTCTAAAAATAGTGGAAATTAGTGTTTATAAATCTAGCAGATAAGATGAGGCAAAGCACGTTCCTTAACAAATGGATTCTGGACTTAAAACCCATTGACAACCTGCTTGCTTTTTTGTTTTCAAAACCAGAAAAAGTATTTCAGGGCAGGCGGGTGAAGATGACCGGGCTGAGTCTCTTACTTGTAAACCTCCTTACAACATCACAAACAAATGTCACTGAGATTTTCACTCATGAAGTTGCATCATACTGAAGTCTGTTTAAGGATCCTAGTTCTATTAAGAACATATGGTTTTCCCAAGTTGTTCCTCTGATAGTGGATTTTAATTGGGGAAAAAGAAGGTTATTTAGCAATGATGTGCATTCCTTTTGTACTTCATATTTTGTACATGTCTAATACATGTCATCACCCTGGGTGTCCTGCTCACCATGCAGGTAGAACAGGCAGTTCACATCTCTGCTTTATAACTGTGTTGTGGAAAACTGAAGTAACTTTCTGGACATCACAGCACTGATTACAGAAGATTGACCAGAATTGAGAGCCTTTGGCTCCCATAAAAAATGAAAAACAAAAACCTTCCTTCAACCTCCAGGCTGACCCTCTACCCAGCAGGGTGGGTGGCCACAGGCTAGCAGAGCTTCTTAAGCTGCCCCGGAGACATGGACTAGAAAAACCATGGTCATGTGATAGGTTCAGTGGTTTGCATACTTCAGTTTGTGCTTGTTTGCAGCTTATGAAATCCTTTTAGTGAGTCATGACCAGCATTTAGCAATGAAGTTCAGTAGTATAGAACCCGTCAGAGGTAATCATGCTTAGCTAGGGAGGATGAACACTGTGGACATACGGCACTGGCTTGCAAAGTAAAATGTACTGAAAAGAAAGTCAAGAACAGTGTCATAGATAATATTAATCATGGAGCTATACTTCTTGTGCAACAGACCTGGGCTATGTGTGCGTGTCAGATGGTAGGTGGACAGACAGAGATGAAGCAAGACTTATTTAGTGGCTGGGAGGTTAGAAGATGAGATAACCTCGAGGTCAGAGTCTGGTCTTTGTCCTTTTTATGTTTCTGGTGCCCAGTACAGTGGGACTAACTAGCCCAGGAAACCTTCAGTGAATATTTGTTGAGTGAGGGGATGGAAAGGAGTAAGGTTTACAGACTTTCTTTAAAGATTTCTTTTAAAAATTCAATAAGGCTTGGACACGAATCCATGTAGTGCTACATTTAGGAAGAGCCTTTCCCAAAACTTTCCTTTCCTTAGTAAATTTGGTTTTGGAACTTCAAATATCATTACACAGGGAAGTTGCAATCTCAGACCAACTAATCCACAGCCACCTTTTAAAATCAAAGATGCATTGGAAACTAGTGTAGAGAACTAAAGCTACATTTCTGTGGGAAAACATGGCCTCACTATCGGGTCTGGAATACTAGGGGCAAATAAACTTCTAGAGGACAGCAGAGCTCCTCCCAGGCCCCACTCCTCGTGTCACTGCCAGACCTCTGCAGAGCCATTTCTGATGGACTTCCAGTGACATGCGAAGCAGCAAAAAGTGAGGGCTCATGACAAAGATCAACAAGTCAAAGGTAAGGAGAAGAAAAAAAGAAAGGTCATGCAGATAGCATCTACTGTGGTCACAAAACACCTGACCTTCAAAGGGAGACACGTACAAAAAGTGGAGAGCACCTCCATACAGGTTTAGATGATCACCCCATAAGCACCCCAATTCAGCAACATCCTTTTTAAATTGCTTAATACATGCAGAGCACAATGAACTATGTTTCTGCCTTCCGACTTTTCATCCATGTGTACTTGCAATTTTATCCTTCACCTTTAAGAAGCTTAGAAGACTCAACCATTAAAAACCTATCTTTGAATTCAAAAGTGAACAAGAAGGCCAGTTTGGTATGCAAACCAACAGTCGCAAAACGGACATGCCCTTTGCATTATGAAAGAAAGAGCTCATCTAAGCAGACTATTGATTTTTACTTTATCATAGCTTTAACTAATGGATTTCCTGATATTCTCAGCTGTAGCAGAATAGAGTGGGACAGTATGAATATATGCAGTACCAGCTCTTAAAAGAGATAAAAAGAATCAATAAGGAGATAGAAGATGTCACATAATAATTGGGCCTGTTGGGCCAGGGGTATAGCTCAGTGGCACATCGGCAAGCCTAAGGTCATGAATTTGATCCCTGGTACCAAAAATGAAAAATAAAAATAGTAAGAACTGGACCTGTTTGGGAACTCTTTGAGGTATCACTATTTTACACCTTGGTATCATGTACAGTGGTACACGATAATGACATTAGTGGTAGGGACTTGGCCCATGTACCCAATGCTTCACAAGCTCGCTGCCCTTTTAAAATCTCCTCTCCCTTCCCTTTCTCCTTTTCCCTCCATCTTTTGGTTCACTTCCCATATGCCAAAGGTCTATCTTGCTATTTCTTACTGTTATTCTTTGTTTATATATTGAGGTTTTCATAGAAGAGAAACAATGCTGCATTTTAGTTTGTGTGCCAGATTTACTTTACTAAACATTGTGGTGTCAAAGCAGATTCATTTTCCTAGAAATGGCTCTGGTTTAGCCTTTTTATGGCAGAGTAGTACTCCATTGTATGTAATTACCACAATATTTATTCCTCTGCTGATGGACATTTTGGCTGCTTCCAAAATTTAGCTATTATTAATTGTACTGCTATAAGCATGGGTATGCATGTATCACAATATATATGTGAATATCTATCTATCTATCTATCTATGGGAAAGGGTCTAAGAGACATAGGGAAGGGGAAAGGGGAAAGAGAGGAAGAAATGGGGTTAAAAAAATAGAGAAATGTCATGTATATGTACCAACTCCCCATGATGAATGTAATGACAATGTATTGCAAACATGCATCAATTCACAAAATTTAAAAATGGGAAGCCACTTCAAAAATGAAAAAAAAAAGGTTCACAATGACAATTCCCAGCAATGGCAATTATTTCAAATGCATTGTAATATTGACTTTAAGGAATGCAAAGAACAGGCTGTTGTAGAGTGCACCTGTAATCCCAGCACTTGGGAGGCTGAGGCAGGAGGATTGCAGTAAGGTTGAGGCCAATCTGGACTACAGAGTGTGCTCAAAGGCAGCCTGAACTACACAGTGAGACCCTATCTCAAAAAACAAAACAAAATAAGACAAAAATAGAAAGAAATAGTTTCCATTATTATTTACAATTTAGCATGCTAGAAAACTGGAATGCTACATTCCTAGATCACATTGGATAAACCAGGTATTCTCAGATATTTTATAAATCTAAACATTTTTAAGTGCATTTTTCTCTCATTTCTGTGGAATCCTATAAAATTAAGCCTACAGTATTTTCAATTTAGTTCCTTCAGAAAAACAGCAGAGTGGACTAAATAATATTCCTTATTTCCTTGATTCCATGGTCTAAAAACTTACATGCCCTTCCACATTGGTTAGAAAATGTAAGACAAGAACAAAACTTTCAACTTTCCTCTTTCAAAACTTTCAAACTTTCAAAACTTTCAAACACTCCTCTTTGTAAGAAATGTAACTCAGTGGACTGAAACATAAAATATTTATAGGAAATCCAAAATCTTCACTCAAGTAAATTTCCTTAGGGTTTTGGGAAAATGATAAAAGTAAAAATATTAGACCGCAAATGACAGAATCTCTCCATGCTCCATGCTCTTACTAGGACAAAATTAAACACACCTTGAAATTGAAAGAACTGAATAGCCATTCACACCTGCTCCTGAAAATAACATGGCCCTTGTGTAACTCTTGGTGTTCAGGAATTTTAATGTGCCTCATAAAAAAAAATTACTGCCAATCTTGCTCTGTAGGTGATGAAACTGAGATAAATTATCTGATGGCGATGCAAAGGAATTTAGAGTTCATTTGGTTGGGTACCTGCGTCAGTGTTTAGTACACTATTCCTTGTGAAGCAGAGGCTTTGTATGTTCAAATGGCTGAAATGAAAATGTGAAATAAAAGTCTGAAATGAAATGAGTTTGATTTCTTCAATAATAAGAAAGTGAAAGACAATTTTTAGCTATTCGCACCATTCTGGATGTGGAAGATTCAAAGATTCAAAATAGTTCCTGTCCTCAGGTGAATTACCATCTATCGCAGGGAAGACAGACATGCTCTCCACTAACTTTAGTCCAAGGCTGATAGAAAGACCGACAAAGGTCATAAGAGCAGTGGAAAAGAGGAACAGAGGAAAGCTCAGGCAGGAAGGTAGCATTTGATCAGGGAGTCAGAAGCAGACATGAAAAGCACGGGTGTGTATTCTCTGTGAAGGAAGCAGAGAGGCAGAGAGATGCAGTAGCTTGTACAAGGTACGTTTGAGGAGCAGCAGCACGTGATTGGTTCAGCGGGAGCAGACGAAGCCCAGTGTTGGAAGAAATACTGAAGGTGGAGTGCAGAGAACTTTGAATGGTGTATTAAGCAAGGAAAGTAGGCTTTATCCTCAAAGAAGGAGACACGAATAGCGGCAGTGGGGACTGGATCAGAAAGGGGATACAGACTGAGGCCAGGGACCAGATGGGAGGAAATTACAACCATCCAGGTGGACGGCAGCGGGTGTTGAAATTCAGGAAGCGATACAGTAAGTGGTGGAGAGTAAGATAAACATGGAGAAACTAAATGGATACAACCACAGGCACGATGGAGTGGAAAACAGAGGCAGGACCAGGAGGTGGAGCGGAAGGGGAGCGTGGAGAGAAAAACAGGCTTTTCGTCCTAGCGTTCCAAGCTGCACTGCAGCCCAGCTGTGAGACCTGGGTGAGATCCTTACTTCCCAGGTGCCTCAGTTCCCTCATCTGAGAAGACACTCAGCAAATCACTGGCATTTGGAGCCCAAGGATGATCGGTGGAGAGAAAGGGCGTGGGGGAGGGGCGAGGGGAGTGGGAAAGTGTACAGCGGGCTGTGATTGGACAGGACACTGGGACTCCAGGGCTCTGGATCCAAGAGCTAGTTAAGCAGAACGTCTAGAAATAAGACTCTTTGTAAGATTAAACTTGGTTTTTTACAAAACCCGATAAACACTGGGCTGTACACACAGCCTCTCAAGTCTCCTTGAGCTCGCTGACTTGAGTCATGGCAGATACTGTTATCCCAGAAACCTGCTAATGCAGTGGACGTGGGTCTCCTGGTTAGGTCCCCATTGAGTTCTTCTGTTTATTTAATTAACTGTTGCACAAACTCTGGAACAACTGGAACAACAATTGTCACTCTGACTCCGAGCCAGAACTCTCAAGCATGGAAAGGACTCGCGGAAAGACCACTTGGTGTTCTTACTCTTCTTCGACACCTTCCTAAGGCCCAGTACGTTTTTTCAAACCTCATAAACACCAGAGTGAAGATGGCCCTGCCCCCAGAGCTTAGAGACGTGACTTCCCCACAGGTGGCTGTCTGGTTGGGGTAAGTCAAGGCACACTCTGGGGCTCCACTTTCCCCTCTGTGGAAGGCAGCATTTGTTGGAGAGCCGCCTAGAGGCCCCTTGCGTCCACATTCCAGGATTTCAGGGTCTTAAAGCCTCGGAGCCTGTTATCTGAGCAATTCCCTGATCAATAGCATATGCCCTGGGTCCTGCACAGTCCGGGTCAGACGATCAGTTTACCGAGGGCTCTGGCTGTTTACTTTGGGGATTGGGCAACGTGTGGGTTAGTGAAATGTCCTGCAAACGGATCCCTGGGGGCAGAGAGCTCAGGTCTAAATTAACTGCAGATTTGTTAGCAACAACAGATTTTTAGCGTTGTGGATCAGTATTTGGAAGAGAAAAACCCACGCCTAGGTAGAAATCCCCGCTAAGAAGGCACCATAAAAACGGAAACAGGGAACGCCATCGAATCAGGACCAGCAGACAGTGGAGACCAGAGAATTTCAGGGATCCAAAATTCGCGTACTCCTGCCTGCCTTTCCTCCGGCTGTCTCCTCCCCTCCGACTCCCACAATTTCTTTAGAACAATACTTTTGTTGGGAGGCAAAAAGGGGGAAAGAAAGAGAAGCAGAGTGGGAGAGGGAAACGCAGACTCACTGGGAGAGCGCGGCCAGGCTGCGTCTTCCGTGGGACCCGGTTCCGAGCATGTCTGCAGCTGGGCAGGGCCGGCGCGGTGCGGGCGACCTGGCTGGGTCAGGGCGTGGGCCCGGCCGGTGCACGGGCCATGCCGCGCGGCTGAGCGCCTGTGCGGGATGCCGGGCCCTCCCTTTGTGTTAGCACTGTGGTCTGTCCCTGTGACGAAAGTCTGGGCTTGTCCTCAGCTAAATCTACTCCTCCCCACCCTCTCCCTCCGCACAAGATCATCAGAGAGCTGATTGTTATTTTGTACTGTAATCTCTCTAATAGAAGCCCATCACGTTTGCATCTGAAAGGCACGGATTCTGACTGCGGGCTGCAGGGGCCAGAATCCCCAGTTGCTTTTCGGAGGAAGACTTCTTCATATGCTTAGCAGTATGAAACAACTAAGCATTCCAAGGTAGGTAAGTAAGCAGTCAGAGGCAAAGATCTTGATGCCTGCGCTCAGACGTTTGGAAAAGAGCTGATTGTGGGATTATGAAACGCATACACAACACAGTTCTGACAAGATCGATAGAAGTCAGCCCCCTGAAAAGTTCACGCGGGTGCAGTTCTCAGGCCCTCATTCTGAGCTCTGTTCTCAATTAGTATTGGGTAGGTGGCTTCCAAAGCAAACAGCTCCTACTGAGAAATCAAATCTGAGAGCCTCCTCTTATCCCTTTATCCAGAGAAAGATGCAAGCCATAAAAATGCAAACCAAATGCAAAGGGTGAAGAGAGAGACAGCCTGGCTCAGTGACAGGGCAGACCGTGCAGGGCGTGAGGTACTCCCACCCTGCTGAGAGAGGAGGGCAAGCCCACCTGGGAACATGTTGAGACGGCAGGCGCAGCTGTCCCCACAACACCCACAGTGATCTCCCCAGCCAGGCCGGGTGAGGAGGTAGTCAGCAGTGGTTGGAGAGCACCCAGGTTCCAGCCCCTCAGGAGGGGGCAGTGTTGATCCTATCTGCAGAGGACACCCAGCTTGGCTACAGTTAGGGATACATTCCCTCCTCTCTGACAGCCGTGCCCACATGGATGGGTGCTGGCATGCGGAGCTGCTGGGCGGGACGGGCATTCTGTCAAATGAACAGAACAGTTTAGAGCTCCCCAAGGTAGGCTTGGATTATTCTTTTGGTAAAGAGCAGAAGCAGTGGACCGCATACACTGAGAGCCCTGCACACAGAATGAAAGAGAACTCGGAATTCAACAACCTCAAGTCACACACAGGGAAGGGTCCAGTGCGCAGAGCATTTAAACAACTTGTCCAGTATCATGGGGCTGAGGTACAGCAACCCATCATGCTTAAATTAGAGTTTAATTAAGTTAGGTGAACTGCTCTAATCGCTTCTTGTTTAAATATTGTGTGATCATCAAAGTCATAGTTTGTAAATATAATTGAGTGAACTGCAAATTTATCTCCATATATCATGTTGTATCTAAACATTGAAATTTCCCTTTTATTACCTACATTATCACTGAACATATTTGACTACCATGCATAAGACACAGAGATGGATTTGGGCTCCCACATGAGGATGTAAATACTCACTTGTAATGAGTTTACTGTTCCAGAACTGTGATATGAACATGCATTTAGGCATCCTGCTCCCTTTTCTACCAGATTTTTGTTTACTTAATTTTGTCCCTTCAATTGCTGATAAAATTCCATGATTTGCTGTTGTAGGCAAAATACTTCTACCAAAGAGGTCCATGTTCTAATCTCTAGGACCTGAAAACATGTAACTTTACATGACCTCGACCCTAAGGAGTCTGCAGATGTGATTAAGTTGAAGGCACCGAAATGAGGGATGGTCCTGGATTACCAAGGGGTGCTCCGTTTAATGAGATGGGTCTTGAAAATCAGAAAACCCTTTCTGTCTGTGACACACTCAGAAAGGGATGGAGGGCTACATAGGAAGGGTCAGAGGAATGTGCTGGTGTTGGAGAGGGAGGAGGGGCCAAGCGCCCAGGAATGTGGCAGCTTGTCCTGTTGGGAAAGGCCAGGAAATGGATTCTACCCTGGAGCCTCCAGAAAGGAATGCAGCCCTGCCAACACCTCGATTCTAGCCCACTGAGACCTGTGCTGGACTTCTGTGGACCTGTAGATAATATGTTTCTGTTGTTTTAAACCACCCAATCTGTGGTTACTACAGCAGTGATACAAACTATAGTATTCCTTTTGATATGATATGGCACCTCCAAATAATCTGAATACTATAAGGGAAATACTAAAACCCTCAACCTGTTAGCCTATTGGATGGCTGAGTTAGTGTTCTCTAAAATTGAAGGATGAATTCTAGGAACAATGCAGCTTAACAGCAGAAAATATTTATTGAGGGACCTCAAGGGAGTTTTATAGAGCATAATCACTAGATGAGGCAGTTCTAAGGTGGTATGAAACTATAGTCAGCTAATAAGTTTACAAGTATTGTCACTTGGGTAGCAATCCAATGGACAACTGCAAGTTGGGTATGAGGCGGGATAAAACTATGGTCAACCAATAAGATTATGAGTGTAATTGCTTAGATAATATTAAATGGGGAAGCAAGTCACTGTAGCAAGTGTATATGAGTGAACAGGGACTTTTCCTGAAAGGGAGGTTTTGGTCCCCTGCCCAAGGCGATTGGTGCCTATTTAGAATAGATACTAATATTTAGCATAGCAATCACTGCTGTTCATTCCTAGGGGAAGTATGTGGGTTTATCACTCCATCTTTTGTCTGGAGGCATGACCTTTAACTGAATGTGCCTTCACTTGCAGCTGTATTTGTGCTGACTCCTTTGGAAGCCATGTCTGACTACCTATAATATTTCTACCTAACTGAGCTGTATATAATACTTTAAGCTTGATAATAAACGTGACCTCCTGATTCACTCCTTCCCAATCCCTGTTGTTACTCCAATTCTGACTTGGCAAGTATAGTTTTGTAATCTTCATAAAAGGGAATAGCCTGGAAAAAAGCTCTGTGTTCTTCAAGGCCGCTACTCAGTGTGTCTCTCTCACTTCCTTTCTGTCTCCTCACCCCCTGCCAGGCACGCGTACCTTTCCCTCCATGGAGGACAACAAGGATGTAGTCACCTTCTGCTCCTGTGCTGAGATATCCAAGCTACTTCCCACTTGTAAAGACCTTGTCCACACACCTGTAGTGAGGTCCTGACACGGGAATAGTGAAGCATAAGGTGAGACTCGTCCCTGAGTCGACACCAGCAGGGAACAGGAAGAACACCTAGGATAATGTGAGACAGGGGAGTGAAGCAGGGAGATACAAGTGAATCAGGAGTTCAGGGCCATGCAGAGTGGAAACTAACTTCCAAGTGGTTCTCGAAGAGCCAGTGCCTTGAGCCAAAGGGGCAAAACCAGAGGAAGACCAATTGAAACATTACCTGTGGACAATATTCTGTACAGAACTTCCAAGGTGTGGTGCAGACTAGGGTGCTCAGAGTCCAGCTTGGGGAATGGACCTAATGGCTATTCTTTGGGACTGTGAACAACTGGGCCAGTCATCCTTCATCAAGACAGGAGGTACCACACATAGAATGAGGCTTTGACTCCAACCAGGAAAAATGAAAAGCTGGGCCGCTCAGGATTACTCACAGCATCTTTTGTTTCTGTATACTTTATGGTTTAATTTTTTATCAAAGAGATTCTGGATTGGGAAGCTTTGTCAGAGGTCAGTGTAATAGAAATGAATAGCTCCCACCACAGGGTGGTCCTCTATTAATAAAATATGATTTTAAAAATAAGTGTTTTATGGAGGTAGGAGACTGGACCACATGATCTGTTCCAGACTTTATGGCCTGCAGTAGTTGTTTAAGAACAGCTTTACTTTGGAGCAATTCCCTAGGCATAAGAAAAGTATGTGAGAAGTGCTGTGTGCACTGCCTTAATGCACTGAAGACACACAGGGATATGTGTTATGCACATGCATGCATACACATATGTACACATGAACACACATGCACACATGTACACAAACATGTGTGAACACACAGATATTCAGTTTCTATGGAAACTCACTTCAGTCTACACACTGGGGAGGCAATAGTTTAAGCAGCTAAAAGGGAATTTGTGGAAAACCTTTTGGAGCTAAATTTTCTTATGAAGACGTTTGGAGTCAACATTCTTTAAAACAGGCAAAAATGTTGCCAGGAAGTGACTAGAAGTGAAATGAAAGGCGTTAACTACAAATCTGCAGGCAGAAGCTCTTTTCTCTTTTCCATTGGCCCCTTATAGACCTCTCGCCATAGCACTGAACACGGTCACTTGAGACCACTTAGACTATGTTGCTTCAGACTATCCCATGCTTTTAGTCACTTCTGAAACTGCTTCTCATGAAATTCTTGTCTCTTGCTGAATTTCCCGTCGTGGAATTACAGACACCTCTCATTTCCTGCTTTCTATCTCCCATGCGTCTCCTTCCCCCACCGTGTTCTTGCAGTTCCACCTGCGTCTTCTGTGAGGACTCTGGGGTGGCAGGTGGGGGGGGTGGCGGGATGTGTGGCTGCCGTGAAAGCCATAGCTGCCCCTTCCTTGTCATCCAGTGTGACTCTGTGTCCTGCACTACAGTTCCTGTGGTCTGTGCTGACATCGTTTTCTGAACTGTTTGTTGCCTCTGCTGTCTCTTGGGCTGTCTCTGCTATGGGCTGGGGACAATGGATTCCTTTATTGCCCTTGTAGTGGTGGCTTGGCTGCATAGCTTCACCCCAACATGTTCCTTTGTTTTCCTCACTTAGCACTATTTGAGTTTTACTACAGACAATTCATTGAACTGAATGCTGTGGGGATTCCGAAAATAAGGAAGACAGTCTCAGGGAGGTAAGATATGCATACAAACATTTCAGTTCAAGCCGGGTTGAGCAGTCCTCTGAAAGCGACACAGCGACAGCGCTGCGCTTCAGAAAGCCATCTTCTGTGATCAAGGCCTCGGCGTTTAATCACTTGCATGTTCAATCTGTTCTGTTATCAAGCTAGACTTCCTGTTGCTGCAAATGGAAACCCATTTATGTCTAGTAGGGCCGCAGGTATTAAGTTATCCTCTGACCTCGTCTTTTCTAGGCTGGCTGCCAATGCCCATTTTCCATCTTCTAAATATCAGCCTGAAATACAGCAACTCTTCAAACAGGAAACCAGAATTGGACATAATAAGGCTGGAGCCCAGGCTGGCTGTGCCTGGATGAGGTCCCAGTTCTGCCTCCTGTGTCCTTGCAAACACATCCTTACATCATTTTTTTCATTGATAACAGAATGCCTGGCAAAGGTTATACATTCACTTTTTGGCTGAATCCAGATTTTTTTTCTTTTCTGTTCAGTATTTGTTGCTTTGCAAGTCTATTTCCAGCATTTATCTGTAGAACTATTTATATTGTTATTACTTTTGCCCTCAATTTAGCAAACTTCACACCATTTTCCGGGGTCCATTTTTCAACTCTTTCAGGATGTATGATAGTTCTACTATTGGTGACTTAAATAGGAAGCTGAGGAACACAGGAGCTGAGAACAAGACCTTTCAAAGAGTGCTGACTTAGGCCCCATCAACCAAGGAATGGATAAAAAAGATGTAGCATTTTTATACAATGGAGTACTACTCAACTATAAAGAAAGATAAACTCGAGGCTTCTATAGCTAAAGGATGCAACTAGAGACCATGCTAATAAATGAAATAAATCAGACTCTCATGTGTAAACCCATACTGTCTCCCTGGTATAAGAAACTGAAAGAATAAATAAAATCCAAAAGGTACAATAGATATTGTGAAAGGGAAAGAACAACTGGGATAGGGGAAAGGAGAAAAGAAGGAAGGGAAAAAATAGATAGCTAACATAATTGTACTACTCGTTCTATTGGTTCATTGAAAGGAACAGTTAGTGCTTATATTGTCTGATTAATTTTGCATGACAATATCTGGTAATCGGAGCAACTATTTTGAAGACAACAATATACAATAGAACCATTGTTAACTTCCTACCATCTTGTTTTGAAATTCTGTATCATTTTGATTGTTTTCTTCTTTTATTTTCTTTAAAATTAAGAAAGGGGGGCTGACTTGAATTTTAACACCTGAGAAGTCTAATGATCTGTTTGTGACAATAAAGGTTCTAGATGACATAAACAGCAGGTTCCTGTATCTCTTCCTGCTTTTATAACACTCTTGGCTCTTTGAGGGACTCTGTCTTCCTATCTTGTGACTCCCTCTTACCCCTGTTAGTTCATTGCCTCAAGAGGAGTAGGTTTTCAATCACATGCATTCCATAAGCCATTTAGTGCAATGGCGTTATAAAGAGCAAGTAATGACTTTGGCTGAGTTGATTTATTTTTTCTGTAATTGAATCGTGTGAGAACACAGAGGATATCAGTGGTGGCTTGGCCTCATGCTTGGTGTTACCCCACCACTGGGGCAGAAACCTGTGTAAGCGTGCATGGCTGAGAAGGAAGGCAGAGGACAGGACAGTGCGAGGGACTGGAGAGACTACTTGCTCTTGCAGACTAGAGAATCAGTCCCTTAGCCCAACCCCATCCTGTAGGTCTGTGCCCCGAGAAAGGTTAACTGCAAAAGGATGCAAAGCAGTTTCTGCAAGGTTTGTACTGCATGTAGACCAAGCTTTAGTGTCCAGATGACAAAAGCTAAGAGAGCACAGAAGAAGGGCCTCATTCTGCTGTGTCTCTGCTTCTGTGGTTTTAGAATTGTGGAAAACTCTAAAGGATGCAGAACCACCTGGATATCTCCGAAAGCTGCATCACAGGGTGTGCAACGGGGTCTTCGGCACAACGGCCCACAACTAGGGTGGGCTCCAACACAGTGACAGGGAAAGGGTTCTCTGCAAGTGACTTCCTGACAGAGAGAGGCCCAAGCCTCACTGGGGCATTTGCAAAGGAACAGGAGCTGTGGGGATGGCTCGTGTAATTGAGTTTATCAAGCATGAGTCTGTGAGAGATTACCATGGAGATGTCCAGAAACAGAAGGGCTTTTAAATGGAAAAACATGTGGTAGCCCTTCAGAGCAGGTAGCACTAGGAGTTAAATGACTACTGATGTGATTCTCTTGACATCCAAAAGCAAATTCTGATTGAAAAGACAAGAGTAACAGCAGAAGGACACTATCATTGAAATGTCATTATGTTTTACTCTGAAATTTGACCAACATGAATGACAACTAATACAATGGACATGTGCAAACTCAGCAATGAGCTAAGAAAGAAAGCTTTCTGGGTAATGTAGTCCCCCAGTGTGTTTTAGGCAAGCGTCCTCTTCTTTTCTACTTGAGGCACCTGCTCCCCTGAATGAGTTTGTGTACGCTCTACTTTCCTGAGGGCTACATCATCTGGACCCTTCCCTTCCTATTTTTTCACATGCATCTCTTGTCCTACCCCAGTGGACCAATGAAGCAGTGCTTGAAAGGTACCAGTACTTGTCTGTAAGGTGAACAGGATGAGAGTGTGGTGTGACAGTCATCACACTCTGTCTTGGTGTTTCTGTACTTTTCATGACAAAATACATGTTCTCTTATCATGAGACTCCCACTCAGTTAAAACGAGGGCATTCTTTCCTCACCAAGATCAAACCTTTGGTCCCAGCCTTACATGGTTGATTTTTCCCTCACAGCGCATCTTGGCCTCCAGCTGTGCCCTCCCCGGCAATCTCACATATACGTTCCATAGTGCAACGCATTCTACCATTGCTCATAAAGTGACGTGGCCAGAGTGAAGATTTCCCCCACTTTTTTGTTGCTTTCTGCCTGCTATTTTGCGCTCTCCACTCCTCCCTGACAAAGCTATCACTTCTTTTGTCTGGGATGCCTCATTCTTTTTTTCTCTGAATTCGATGATTCTCTAAGAACCAGTACTTTGCCCCACTTCCATGAAATCTTCCCTTTTTTGGACTTTATCTCTTTGTAATTTATCACCACAGGGGAAGAAAGCAGGAAGTCTGAGTGCCTCCCTATGATTTGCATGCATTTGAGAAATAATTTTGTCACATGCATGAGTCACCCTCTCCACTAACTTGTTACAAGTTTCTCTCTCTTTTTTAATACTCCTTTGTACCAATTACTTAGGTCTACTCTCTAAGGTCTTTTTGAAATCTGGGAATTTTAGATGGCTGTGCTATTTTCTTTTCCTGGACAGAAAACTAAAAGGATCATGCTTCTAACTCCTTTCTGCCTTCACCTCAAAAGACACATTTAAAACAACGAAACAGCACTTGGAAAGAACAAGGCTTTGACAACATTTTCTTGAATGAATGCTTTCAAGTGTATGACTACAAATTCCTGGTTCTGCTTTCAGTGATAATAATAATAGTATTCACTTTATTTAATTCTAGGAAAGAAGTATGTATAGGAAGCATATGATATTTTAGGTGTAAGAACCTGAATCTTGGCCATAATAATATATTCTAAAATGCAGATGCGATTAAACTATGAAGGGACTTAAGAAATCATTGTAGGGACTTTTAGGGGTATGTTCTAGTGCAGGAGAAAAAGTCAAAACCTTAAAGGAAACACTTGGTTTGTGAACCGTAGAATGCTTAATGTGTATCACTCTTGTTCAAGGTATCTGAATATTTCTACAACCATAAATGTAGTTGCTGATGTCTACTTTACACATCTGGATATTAAATTTACACATGGTTTTTATAGCTGGAATCAAATCCAGAGTTTTCCCAATGATACCATATAAAGACTTTAAAAATATAAATTTCATTTCTTGGAAGTCAGACCTTGACTCAAACATATTTGTTCTTAATGCTAGAGAAATAGTGTATTATGTGTTTTTGATACTTTGAGTTTTTTTAATTTATATTTTAAAAGCTATTTTATATGTGCTATTTATAGATATTAGCTCGTATCCTAGTTTATAACAATGCATCACATGATTATGATACATTATACATGATTATGATATGTATAATCCATATAGAAGTAATCTATAATCCATATAGAAATAGCTATATAGATTTATATAGCCTTATTTATTATTTTTATTTGTAATGTTTTTCTTACCAAATAATAATCTTTTTGCTGGTAAGGATATGTGATAATGTCTTTTGCACCTGATGCAGGCTACATGAGCATTAGGCATATAGCAGAATGTCAGTGTTTGTCACTTGCTCTCTGGAGTAAAGAAGGAAAACAATGGCTTGGAGATGCTCTGCCAACAAGGCTGGTTGACTGGACCATCCAAAGGCTTCCACAAAGTGATCTTTTTGGGAATTCATCATCATTTACGACCTAAAAGCTCTATAGCAGCAGAAACTGAATTTTGGGAGCTCTAGAGGTGACAGGACTCAGGGACACTGCCTGACTCACAGGTGTTTGAGAGACACATATACATCATAATGCCAGTTGATTAGGGTAGAGCAATAACTCTTTGTCAGCGCCTGGACAGCTCTCATTTCCCAGCAGGACATCTATACCCCAGTAACCCCACAATGTTAGGAAGCTGAACACAGACTTCTTCATGTGTATAGATGAAGTCATCACAAGGAATATTTCACCCAAGCCAAATGGAGAGTAGAGTTCTCTGTGACAAGACTGAACAAATTCTGAGACTCAGTCTCTCTCATTTGGCTATTTCCAGACGCCCCGTGCTATCCATGGTTTGGAAGTAGCACTCATGAAGACATTATCTACTGACCTAGTCATCCTTTAAGTTTCCTGATATTCTGAGCTAAAGTTAGAGTCCACTTAGTTAAATCTGGACACTAATGCAATTGAATCCTGATGTTGTAAATTTATCAGCAATGTTCTTTTGTAGAATTTTGATTGCCTTTATGGTGGCAGCCTAAAACCAGAGATTAGAAAGAGAGTAGAAGAAAGAGTTCTAGGGTTGGGTGTTATTTTACTTTGATGGTGTTGAGCAATAAAATCAAGCCATTATTAAGATTAAGACAAGAAAACAAATGAGCTCCTTTTCTTTCTTTTTTTTTCCCTCACTAATTTATAGGAAAAAACAGACAGCTTTATTTAGGGAAAACATTTAGTGAAAATCATATTCACTTTTTTCTCATTCAAAAGCCAAGAGTCATCTGGAAAGGTTTTTAATTTTAAGACTTTATGAAGAAAACAAAGAAAAGAAAATAGATGATATTTTTAAAAAAGTAGCAGACAGTCACTTTGAATTTGAAAGCCAATGATGTGAAATATGAATACAGCTTTTTAAAATATGCTGCAAAGAGTGCTGAAGTAATCTGAGATTCTCTTAGGTATTTTAGAGTTCAGAGTCTTCCTAGGATAACTTCAAATTATCTTTCCTTCTGACTTTCCCAGTGGACCTAAGAATCAAAAATTAAATGAAAAATTAAGAGATGCTACTCTGAGACTATTCTATTGTGCTTTCAGATCCTTATCCTTTGAGCATTCCTGTCTACCACTTTATTTTGATTACAAATTTTATCCTAACAAATTAAACAAAGAGTATACTTTTATAACAAAAAAACTCAATTTAAAAATTCTCTTCTTCCTTAGTCCAAACAATACTATTGAATGTACATGATCTATTTATCAAAACAAAACAAAACAAAACAAAAAAAAAGAAAAAAATTCTAATAAAACACCCATATTGTGATAAAAATGTCTTGGTTTGACAGGATTGCTTCTTTTTTCTTTTCTTTTACTTTTGAACTCTAGTTAAATCCCAACACTAGAAAATAACCCACCAGGTAGTCTAAACTTTAGAACCAAGTTGTAAGCTAAACACCATTTCAGAAAGAATTGAAAATATTAGCTTAAAGTTGGCCTTACCTTTCATCTACTTCTGCCCATTCTCCTAAGATTAATTAATCACAAACTTGGTCTTTCATTAGAGAAAGTGTTGACTCCACAGTTTGATCACCACTGGACTCCTGAGGATTTTGCTTGAACTCTATAATTTGATTATCTGATTTTGCAATGCACTAATTACAAATAATACTAAGATTTTGAGTATCAGAGCAAATAGGCCAACAAAAGGAAAATTACTGCTATTATTTATCTCCCGATGAAACTAGCAAAGCATAAGTGACCAAATTACATGATGTAAAAGTCTAGTTATCCATAGTAATCGGAGAAATACATGAGACAAATCTCTTCATGTCTCTAGACAAAAAGATATGGAATCAAGATGCAATGACTTGAAGACTCATCTGGGAAATGATGGGACCCCAGGAAAGACACTGATGGAGTTAGGATGCAGAATATCTCGAAGTCACTAAAATTTCAGCTTCCCTTAACCAGATCAGCAAATTCGTCACAGTTCTGCCTTGACACATAGATACAAATTGAGGTATTTGTTCTCATTCAGCATTGTGTGTTGGGCTTTGGGGAAGCTGTGGCTTCCTATCTAGAGTTGCTTATTTGGTGGGCAAAGCAGATAAGCAGACAAATACACATATACAGTGGGTAGTATCATGGGCATGGTAAGTGCTTTATGAGACCAAGATTTCACTGTAAAGGGCGCATCTGGGAAGGTGTTTCCCAGGCTGACCAGTGAGCAGGACTTCAATGAAGGGGGCCTTGGCAGGCAGAAGTCAGGGTCCTCTGCCAACCTGGAGGAACACTGGACCAACAGCACAGCTCTCTTTGTAAACAGCACAGTGTCATTCTGATTGGATAAAGCCATCATTTTAAAGTCTTTCTTCTCAACTCATAACCCCAGAGAAAGGGAAGATAAAAACCATTTTCCATTTTTTAAAAACTGCGACTGAGGTCCCAACCCAAGCGTCTTCCAGAGGAGACAGGCTCTCGGGAGAGTGGCAAGTCATATTTTATAGCATTTCTCTGAACCTGAGTTTGAAAGCCTGGAGTATCTGAGGGCTGGTCCCACGGCATAAGGTAGCCATAAGCTGAGAAGTGAAAATGCCTTTGAGACAAAATATAAAACCAGAATGCAATTTCTAGTTTAACTACAGTTTTATAGGGAAGAATCTGCTTTGAACAAATCTTACAGGCACCTCAGCAAGGTAAAGGGATATCACGTACATCACCTTTTATACTTTCGAGGACATTTTTCCATCTCTTCATTTTCTCAGCCACTCTACAAAGCATTAGCTTTGTTTTATACTCCTGGCGGTTCAGGTTGACTAAACAGCTATTCGTTGGTACCTCTTTTACTCTTGATCTAAAAGTGGTCTATTAGCAAGGGTTAGAAGACGATATAGGAGGTTTGTGCTTATAGACTAAAGACTAAACATGGCATGAGGGAGAGAAAAAAAAAATGCACTAAGGTTGGAATAAATGACAAACTTGCTAGATTTCTCCTTGCCACCAAGACCGTGAGCTCTTGGATATTTTGCTTTGTAAGGCTGAGTGCAATGATTTGGACCTCCATCCCCCTATCAGAGAATGTAAGAGAGAATTTTTTTGTTTTGCTGGTTTTTGTTTTTTGAGACAGGGTCTCACTGTATAGCTCCAGCTAGTCTTGAACTCACTATCTAGCCCAGGCTGGCTCAGACTCTTAGCAATCCTCTTCTGAGTGCTGGGATTACAGGCATATGCCACCACATCTGGCTCAAGAGAAAATGTTCTTTTCTGACTTTGAACCTTATAGGACACCTATCAGTAATTGCACACTCCAGGCAGAGTTCACGTGGAAAGCTGACCCCATTCTGACGGGTATGCTCAGAGCCCAGCGATGCCACACTGTCAACAAATGCCACAATGATACAATGTATATTCATATGCCCATGATGTGAAGCCCTGAGAAACTGAAAGTTAGGGAATTTTCTATTTTGCTTCAGCCTTGAGATTTGCAAATACTCATTCTGTTCAATGAGAAAACCACTTAGTACCTGTAGCGTGATCATCCCTGAATAGCAAGGATGTACTGTGAAGATGACGGCTCAGAGAAAACACATGTAAATGGAATGGTTGGATCCCAAATGTTCCCCCCAAAGGCCCAGTATGTTGAAGGCTTGTTGCCAGCAGGCTTTGGGGAAGCGATTGGATCATGAGGGCTCTAATTTCATCAGTGAATTAATTCATGAATGAGATGATAATTTAATGGCATTATTGGGAGGAGATGGAAACAGGCAGTAGAACCTAATTCCTGCTCAGAGAAACAGATCATGGGGGTGAGGTGGGACTCTGGGGACTATATCTGGTGCCCAGACGCTTGCTCTGGTTCCTCTCTGCTTCCTGGCGGTCAGGAGTTGAGTAGCCTTCCTTTGTCACACCCTTCTGCTGTGCTGTTTCTGCCTTGGAGCCAGATGATCATGATCTGAAATCTATCAAATCGTGAGCTAACACAAACCTTTCCTCCTTGAAGTTGTTTGTATCACATATTTTGTGACAGTGACAAGAAGCTGAAAAAGTTGGCTACCATAGCTGACTTTCATGGTAAGTTAGGTAGTGGCATAGAAGTCTTCAGATCTCACCATGATCTCTCCCTACATGATTTTCATCCATTGGCCCCTTAATATTATGTTTGTTTCTCTTCTTTTTCATCAAGAAAGGAGAAATGTTGGAATACCCGAGACCCCAAAATGGCCCCCACAAAAGATTTACACAAGTTTGATTAGAGAAACAGAACCGTTTAAGGAAGGAGTGGGCAGAGGTATTCATCTACTGGAGTTGCCAAACTGCCTTGGGAAAGATGAGGGTAATTATACCCGATGACGCTTCTTGTCTTTAAATCAGCATGATAACCCATCATCTCATACTGTTTGTTCATTCACTTCCTGCTCAGTTATTTTCCATATTATTCTCTTGAGTTCCCCAGAAAATCCTGCCAACAGTGCAATTCTTTTTTGATGGGAATCAAAAATGGGTTGACTGCTGTTATTCTAAGCAGGCACAGTGGAACTACAAGCCCCAGAAATAAAGGGCTCTTTCATGGCCTAGTTGCTGATGCCGACTCTGGGAGTTATCTAGCTTTCATTTGGACAGCCCCAAGAAGTATGCAAAATTCCCAGTGGACAAAAAGACCCAGGCTAGTCTTAGAAAAAGCAAAAGGACATATTGAGCAATCTTCTGGAATCTATCAGTTGAAGTCCTAAATGGCACAAGAAAACGGAAGCCAGTGAAGATGTGACATGGGATAGTCTATGTCACCCACAATGGAAACTATGAACATTGGAAGAATTTCCTATTTTAAACAATGTGGGGTTTAAAATACACTCTCCGGAGATGCTCCTGAATGCACAGGCTTATAGCTGCTATTTTTAGTGGCTGATGTGTACTTTACCAAGATTTTTATTCCAACAAAGGAACTGTATGTGGTGTAGGGAGTTATTAAAATGGAAAATAAACCATCTCATTTTAACTTAGTCGATTGGTACTAATCTCAAACGTACCATCAGATCTATGTAGACTAACTGGCAGGAAAACCAGTATAAATCATGAGATATTTTAAAGGAAAATTATGTCTTGAAAAATGTTCAAGTATACCTGGTAACTTTCACCAGGCTAACAAAACATTACATGCTTGTTTTAAAAAAGTGAACAAATAAAAATGACTTATAGTTAGGAAATTAGCTGTTAAATGTAAACGAATGTTTCTAAAGTTGTTTAAAAAGTTGTGCTCCCCAGTGTTTAAAAATGAAGGCATGGAATATATCTTACATATTTTACTTGTTAATAAAATCCTTTATTTATAAATGGTTCAAAGTTATATTTCATGATAGCCCCTAAATAAATGATTAAACATTCAAAAATAGAGAAGTCTGTGTTAAAGCAGATTTATGATAAACTAAAAATGAATTTACCAACTGCTTGTGAATATTGCTTATTAGGTAGCAAACTGGTGAAAACTGACTTTCTTTGTGAAGCATTCACATGAATTGTCTTTAGCGTTGCTCACAGATGAATGAGAACCCACTTACACAATCATGACACCTTTCCGCCTGCTGAAGGTTCATACCCAGTGTGGTATTTTCTTGTAGACCTATTAAGGAACTTTTGGATGGTAAAGGTCAAGATTTCAAAGCAACTGAGATAGATTTCGCCTGACTATGGTTCTGGAGTGTCCTGTAATCATTCTTGTCTGCCATGTCCACAGATGGAAACAGTCACAGATGCAGCCTTCCCATACCTGCTGATCATTGACAGGAACAAAAGGACAAAAGAGAGAGACTCCACATAAGTATCCGATAGCCTTGTTACACTTTTACTGCCTTTGGGTGAGAATTCTGTTTGTGATACTGCACACTTCTCTGAGGTTCCCAGCTGCAGACAGCATAAGGATTCTTTGGGTCTTGTGGGTTTATATAGAAAATTTTCTTGCCCTCTCAGGGGACTGTGCTCTCAACACCTTTACCTGAGAGATTGAGAGCACTTTTGTAATGCACCAATCACAGGGCCCTGGAAAAACTACAACCTAAATTCACATTACCTCATTTTACAATTTTGTTGTAAAATAAATGAGTTATTCCGGGCACTGGTTATTGCTGGGTAGAGGAGTCAAGGCAAGGAATTGCAGAGAGGCATGTTGAGTTCCAGAGGCATTGGAAACGTGCTAGATTTGCAGCAGAGAGATGAGTTCAAGGGGTGTGCATTATGATATTTCAGGGCTTCTGCACAAGTTATATCATGTAATTTTGTGCATATTAGCTTTTTCATAAGCAAACGAATAAAAGTAGTCAAGTGGAACAAACAAACAAATATCTTTATATTATTGGTACAGTAGTTATATACCTGGTATGATCAAAATATACAGTAAGTATATACACTGGAAAAGATCATTACAGGGCCAGCGATACAGCTCAGTGGCACAGTACCTGCCTGGCAAGCTGCAAAAGCCTGAGTTCAATTCCCAGTACAAAACAAAACCAAAAAAAAAAGAAAAGAAAAGAAAAGCAAAAGGTCATTACAGTGTAGGACACACATTCCCTCTTCAACACAGATCACGAGATTTGGTTCTCATTTTCTAATAACTGCTCTCATTCTGCCTATCCATGTATCTTTCTGGTTTTTTTTTTTTATTTTACTAATCATGATCTGCTACACCTTTTCATTAGAAATATCTGTATTTTTGAATGTAAAAAATGTTCTCCAGGAAATACATTGTAGTAAAACCTCTTCCTGAAAGTATGCTCCATTTTCTTCGGCAATAGGCATTGGCAGTTTTGTGCAGACGGCAAAACCAGGGTGTCTTAACTTATCCAGTGGCCGACACACTTGAGCAGACTTGCCTCAGCTAAACTGGGTGACCCTGGGCGTGGCCAGCCTCTCTAGATTTAAGTTTCTTAATGTGTAAATGAAGCTGTAACCCTTACAGATACACCCTGAGATGTGATTAGTTCTGAGCTGCTGTTACTTCTTGTTGGATCAGGGATTCTTGGGCCTAGGAGGTCTGTAGCTGGAGCCTAGGGTGCCATTGATTTGTGGGTGCCGGTGCCATGATTTGTGGGTGAATGTGTGTTTTACTTGGAGGAGAGCCCAGGGCCTCCAATTAAGGGGTGGTTCACACATGAAACATTAAAAATGCACTGCAAAGGAGACTCAAAGGTCAGTGAAAGCCTTTCAAGCGATTTCATGACCAAGTCCCCCGTCCTGATGGTGAATGTAGGCTTACTGAGAAAAGTCTGCTGGTAAGTCATGCCTCAAACTTTCCTCGGCTCAAGGAGGGAAACTTGATCTCTGTTTGTGTTTTTCTGTGAAATGGGAATACCATAGAAGTTTTTTGAGGGCAAGGAAAACAATGGCCGTGTCTACATGTGTGAGCAATTTACCTGAATAAGCATGAAGAACAGATCCATTGGCCCAATTCTTCAGTCAGTCTATTGGCACATAACTGCTTTGACTGATTTTTCTCTGTTTTGGGAGGTTATTTGGACATTATAGAGATGACGGACCTCCAGTCAAGACGAGTTGAGACGTGAAAAATTCCATTGCTTGATTTGTTATAGTGGAAAGATTTTGAGATTTGGGACAAATAGGCAGAACTAGGTTGCTCTCAATACTTCCTAAGACTTGAAATTGGAATGCTACTTAAACCTTCAGACCTATGGATTTCTCAGCTGTAAAATGGGGATAAAACATCTGGGTCAGAGGGTTGTTTTGATGATTAAATGAGACAGTATATTAAAGCACATCACCTAGAAACTGGCAGGTGGTTGATGTTAAACAAATGAGTTTCTGCTCTTCCCAATATTAAATGAAAATTTTTGGCTGATATTTTTAGTCCCACCTAAGAATAATTTTTGTGAAATTAAAATTTCAAAGTGAAATTCAGAGTAATACCTTAGAACTTCTACTTTAAATAAAGGATGTATCATTAATGAATTTGAAAATTAATCACACATCTACAATACATGATTTTTAAAATACTTGTAAATCAGTTATATTTATATGTTAAGCTAAACTATGGCCAGCCCCAAGATGGAAATCTTTCCCAACCTTAGTACAAACATCTTAGTAAGTGTCAAGCTCACCATAGGAAAGGAGATTTGTAGCAAGGAAGCAGCAAATCATGACTGAGTTGGCAGAGAGATAAAATGCAAATAAAGTAAAATTTTAGCTTGTACCAAATGGCTACCAAAATATTAATATGATTTTGATAATAACACCTAACATTCACAGTCCATATACTATGTGCTTTGCAATGACTCTGGGAGACAGATACAATCATTCTTATATCTATAGAAAAAGAAATAGAAGCAAAAATTTAAATAATTTGGCAAGGTAACACAAGTAATAGTTGTCAGAGGTGGGATTTGAATTCAGGTCTCTCACACCACACACCTAATTGCCATATCATTCTGCCTTTTCCCAGGTGGCTGAGGGTCCATACCTCATGAACATTACAAATTGGAACTGCTAAGAAAGATTTACCATTGTGTTAAGTGTACTGACCCATATATATGCCACATTATTTTTTCCAGCTGAGAAGGAAGTTATGAGTTGACATACGAGGTTCCTAATGATCTAGATTTTCAGTTTTTTAATACCACAAGTTTAGATGTACTCATTGAACAAGAGCCACTTTGGATAGATCCTCCTGGTACCACAACGCAAGATAGTTTTAGGACCAGAGGAACTGTTGGGTTAGTGGAAATTGGTCCAGGAAAGTCTATAATTATGAACTGACAGGGGCAAATAAGTACTTTCAATTTAGAGCAAGAATGAGAGAGGGTTGAAGCATAGGAATATATGCACTTATTTATAGCTAAGTGTAAATAAATAATTATTCCCTAGTGGAAAAGCTACCTCATCTTATCCACATCCTTACATTTAAGTTGGGCTGAACCCAAATAATATTGAACAGATGTAAAAGCCTTATAGAAATCTTCTGAAATCTCTTCAAAGCTTATTATTTGAGAAACCCCTTTTAAATAAAAAATTGGCTAACAAATGCAAATCCCTCGAGTGATCAACTTTCTAAACGAACTGAAGTAGGTTTTGAGGACATCTAGCTATTTTAATGAGTTAGGCAGTTTCAGAGGAATATTTTATTTTCCTTCCTGATGGAAAATAGTGTTCTGATATTAACATAATAAAAAATTGCATTTGAAAAGATTCTTATTTGGAAATCTCAAGGGCATGATTTAAGCATTTTGTGTGTGAGTTAAGTGTTCTTGTGTGTGCGCGTATGCGTTGTGTAATTGCTGATGGGCCATGCCATTGAATCATGTAAAAAAGTGTCAAGGAAGCTCTGGAAAGGCATTTCATGGATTCAATGAATTTTTAAAAATCGCTTGTTTTTCCAGTGCAGTACAAATATTTACTTTATAATGTCTAATCATCAGGATATTTCAGAAGCCCATAAAAATGTATGAATGATGGTAACAGCAACAATGTTTTCTTTCCTTTATTTATGTCTGTGGGACTCAGAATCTGATAACGCGACTCTACAATAGGGGCCTTTTTTCTGATCAGAAAACGGAGATGGGGTTGGGCGTGGACAGCGCATGCTGAGAATGTAATGAGTTTAAGACTTGCAAATGGAGACAGCTGCTTGTTGCTTGCTTGAGAACAAGCCCAACACTGGGTGAAGTAGTCCATTAAAGATTTTCTCATGGATAAAAATGTTGCTGCAGGTTTCTTAGTGGATACACTAAAGATCAAAGTCCTTTGGGCCTAATTTAAGAGACCAGTTTGAATTGGCATTATCTCTTCCGGCTGAGTCTGCACGGTTTACCTCAGACCTTGTGACTGGTTCCGCACCCCCAGAACTCTTTACTTAGTAGCAATCTTTTCATCTTGCACAGGGTTCTCCTATCCTCTGAGACATACAAACAAAAACTTTCATATTTTTTATCTTGTGTTTGTGTTGCAGAGAATCAAATTAATAACAGTCAATAGTGATGCTCACCAAATGTTTATGGTGTTGATGCTTTAAAGGAATGTATTATCCCTTTAAATCCCCACAAAAACCCAATCAGGTAGGTACTTTCATTTCTACCTCTTTATACAATAGGAAACAAAAGGTTTGAAGGAATGAATAACGTGTAAGATCAGGTAGCTAACGAGTAGCAGACCTGGGATTTGACCCCCCACCCCCAGCCTGTATCTATGACTGCTAAGTGACACTGTCTCTGACCATTCCATTTCTTTGTGTCCCTTCATTTGTATAAAGGTGTATAGTTCATTCAGACACATCCATTCCTGGTGCCATTACTGGTACCTGGTACCTACAGATACCTATAAAGGGCCTAACATTGTTTCTTTGTCCTTTCTGAGTAGGAAGAGAGCTGGATACCAAATGACCCTTTTGTAATGTCTTCATTCTCATCCCAGAAGTATTCCCATCCCTGACACATTTATTTTGAGTAACTTGCTACACTGCCATTCCAGGTCTGGGAACAGTTTTTTCTTTTTATTTTAGGTCTTCCACAGTCTGGCCCTAGGTACACACTGCGAAGGGTCACACAATTATTTTTTCTATGGAAAATTGTTGTATTATTTAATTTATTTTAAGTCAAGTGATGTAAGATCGTTGCAAAGAAAAATTAGACAATATCAAAAGTACAAGGAAAATAAGAATGACTGAAATCCTCTTGAAAAAATATCCATGACAGAAGATAAGGTCAAGGCTAGAGCCAGAGAAAGAAAGACTTGTCCAGAGTCTTGTATGGTCTTTATCTTCAGATCAGAACCGTGACTTTAGAACAGTCATTGAGTTCTGGTTCTGGGTATCTGTTTCTTGGACACTAAAACTGGCTGGATCCTAAGGCCTCACCTTCATTATCCTCATAAGTAATCAAATTTTACAAAGTTCTGGAGAACAAACATGGATTTATAAAATCCTAGAATAACAGAATTGGAAGGTTCACCATGAAACATGAAAAGGTAAGCTTAGTACAAGAGACAGACAGAGAGAGAGAGAGAGGGAGAGAGAGAGAGAGAGAGAGAGGGAGAGAGAGTCTGAGACTGTGGGACATGATCTACCAAAAGAAATAATAAACAAAGACTTATAAGTAAAATATGTTGAGATTTGGGCAATTTTTTTTAGATTATGAGGGATAACTCACTAAACTTTACTGTGTAAATTCCCTTTAAGACTGTCATTAAAGAAAAATAAATCCTTATACATGCACACACATACAAACAATTGCAAATGATAGAAGAATTAATCAAGCACAGTAGCTGTGTGATCAATTCTTAGGCAAAGTCCTGGATCTGAAAACCCTTGGCTTACTTAGTTTCTTTTCTTTTCTTTTTTTTTTTTTTTGTACTGGGGATCGAACTCACAACCTCGCGCTTGTCAGGCAGGTGCTTAAGCCACTGAGCTAAATCCCCGGCCCGGCTTACTTAGTTTCATGACAGTGTTGCTCTAACTCGAGAAAGTTCATTTTATCATTTTCACACTGATTCCCTAACTTTCACTGATGGAGAAAGCAGAGAAGCCAACAGGATGAATCTAACATGATGCCTAATATCCGAGTCCTCTCTTCCCTCACTTAACACTGGCTCCCTCTAAGTCATCACCATTTCTTTCCATGGCTTACCCTTCCAGAAATCCCCTAGTTTCACTGAAGGACATGACTTCCTCTCCTTCTCTTGGTGTTAATATTTAGTTCCTGCTTTATTACTAGCTTTTTTTTTTAAACCTGTTTAGCCAGTGGCAATGATAAATAATAATGCTAACTATAATGGCTGTCATTTATGGATACAATGTACCGGGTACTGAAAAGAGTACTTAGGGAGTTCAGTAATCTTTAGGACAAGCATACAGGCTATGTATGCTACACAGATGAGGCAAATGTGGTTTAGACAGAGCTCACCTGCTCATGACTATAGAGCTTGTAAGTGGTATGGCTAGTATTTGATTCTACAGAGCACATGTGGTATTCGAGGTGCCCTGTGTATTTGCATAATTAAACCCAATCTAAGGTAAGAATGTTATCTCCCTTTATCTCCCTTTTACAAACAAATGGGACATTGCTACTGATACTGTTGTTGTTGGCACAAGTTTTCAGTTTACTACTGTAGGATCATGGAAGGATCATCTTGCTGTCATCTTTTCACCTGTACATTGGGATAACCAGGAATTAAAGTGATTTGCTTTTAAGAGCATCATTTAATAGTTCTTTCCTGTGAATGTCTGATTTGCTCTCTCAAAAGTACATCTGATTTCAGCCACATTAAATGCCACTGTTGTTCATTTTTGGCTTAAAAATGTGCCCTATGTTTTATACATTGGTACTTTATTTCCACAACCTATTTCCAAGGTCACTGCTGCAGTGGTTTCCCACAGTGTGACAGTTTACAGCTATACAGTCTACACGGCGGCCAGGCCCACTGGACATTAACCTCTCCTATGTCCATCACTGGACTTGGGGTGCTTTTCTATAGAATAAACGCTTGTCACAGAATTCCTCTGGGACTTCTTACTTTCCATTTTTTAGATTAAAGACTCATTTCCTAAATGGTTCCAGTGTTCAATATTTGACATTTTTCTGTAATTTGAATATTATTAACTTTTTAAACCTTTATTTACACATTGCCTGTGTCATTAAAAAGTCAACCACAAAAAGCATGGATTAAAAGCAACTGTGTGATTCTTCTCTAAGCTGTCTTTTTTTTTTCCTACTTGTTTGTTTTCCTTCATTTTTAAATAAAAAATTTAAAGTCTTAATGTTAGAGGAAATTTCCACTACTGCTTTTCAACACAGTTTGATATGCAATGTGGTCCACCTTGGCCCATGAGTGGGAACAGTCTTTGAGGCCTGGGACCAACATTGTTAACAATGATACACAAGGATCTGTCCACTGCTGCTTCCTACCTTTCTGCTTCCAGCCGCATCTCCTCCCTCTTTTGTCTCCTGAGTTCTCTGCGACGTTCAAAATCGTCCATGGTGAGGTTTCAGGCTTCAGGAGACCAGGTAATGTCTAGATGGAAAGGGGAAGAGGTGGAGTCAGTATCAGCTTCTCTGGGTCAGACTGTTCTCTCTTGGGCATCAATTTATTTCTTCATTTTCACTCTTCTTTCTTTCTCTCCTCTTAGGAAAATGCCTTATCAGACTAATAAAGGTAGTCAGCGATCAACTTTTGACTCCCAGACTAAACTCAACTAATTCAGCATCATTCCTGAAATTATTAGAGACAAAAGCATAAAATCCCACGATTACATTTATAAAAATTGTAAAAGACCTCAGAGATGCTTTAAAGACTTAAAATATTGGTGGAATCACATGAGACTTACTGAATAATTTTGTTCTTTGTAACTTGCTGAACCCAGATGAAAGTTACCAAAAAGAAAGAGAAAAAAACAGAAGAGGAAAAGAGTAAGAGAAAAATAATACAGCATCTAGGCATCATTTGTACACCCTCAAAGCGTCAGCGTCCGGATTTTCATAAAGGCTGCGGCGGTAATTTCGTGAGTAAACAACATGAGGCAGCACTTTTAACAGCGCTCAAAAATCCCGGCTTTCTCCACAGATGTAATCCAACCATTTTACCCTTTCCTACCTCCTCTGTGATGGCTTTAATTCTGGAAAGATCTCTTTCCAGCTCTTCAAAGAAGGAGCCTGCTTCCCCCGTGTTTCTGTGCCATGGAGTCAAGGATTCCAGAATTTCCCTGCAGCCCCCAAACCCAAAATGACTACCAGGAAAGGGGAAGCCGGTTCTTTTTGTCCTTGCTTTGTTTACAGAGCTGTCAGCGGTTAGGTAAACTCGGCCTGGAATCTGGCATTTAAGGCCTGCTTGAAGATTGTTTCCTGTGTGGAGCGGGAGGCCTCCACTTCCTCTGGAATCCTGGGCTCTGTGGCCTCAGATCACAAAAATATTTTCCAGCTCTTTCTGTGCACACTCAGTGAGCCCTGTGCCCTGCGTGAGCAATCAGCCCCGTGGAAGCCTTAAGCCTTCACCTGTGGGCCTCTTTGGAGAAACAAATAGCAAACTTTCAATTTTGAAGCCAAGGTCAGGAATCTTCCTAAATAAATTGACAAATTCTTTTCTTTTCAAGGATTTTGGCCTCCTCTTAAATCAAGCTCACAAAAACAAAAATAAAACCTCAGTCAACAAAAAACAAAGCTATATAACATTTGGAATGTTGCCCCTTTTCCTATTCTCTAGGGCATTACTTAAATGACTCATAAATCTCTAGAAATTCAAATTTTGGTTTTTGTTTTGGGCTTTTAAAACTTCAGTCTGTTGTTCTATCTCACTTAGACCAAGAGCAGTACTTCCTAAGACTTTGCCTGTGATGAAGAAAACAACTTTTAAAAAACATTTTATCAACCATAAGTAACTGTCTCTACAAGTTCTAGTCTGATCTCTCTGTAATTGTTAGAATGAAAATAAGTGATTTGAGGGTCTCCTTGGGAGCAGTGCCCATCCCAGCCACAGGTCAGGGGTGTGAGCCGGACTGGTGGGAAGGACAGAAACTTGGGTATAAATGTTTTGTACGGTGAGAGAGGGGCTCTTCTTCCCTCCAATAGCACAGTCTTTTGTTGCATTAAGTGAATAACCTTGAATAACCACAGCAAGAGCACGCAGAAGTTCAAGAATGAGGCCTGTCTGTCAACAAATGATTTGACTTTTCTTGATTTATCCGAGTGGCTAGGAGGGCATCCTTGGAGCCCGTGGTTGCTGCTCCTGGCTGGTCACAGAAAGAGGTCGTTCTGGCCACTGACCAGCCACAGTGCCACACCTGTGCCTGTGCGGGAGGTACTAGGGAGAAGCAGCTCACAATGCTCCTGGTTTGCAGGGGCGGCGTCTTGGAGCACTCAAAGGAAGCGCCATGACGAGCGTGAAAATGCCCGAGGGAGAACTTGGCAGCTCATGCAACTCTACAGACCAGTGCTTTGCTGGGTGACAGAAAAGAGAGCAGAAGCACACCAGCACACAGCGTGGCACGATTTGGTTGAGGTATGTGTGCGCTGTGCAAAGAAGAGGTGTGTGCGTTTGTGAAAACAGCTCTTGGTGAGGCTCTCCGCGGGGGCGGGGAGGGGGGGGCGGCTGGAGGTCTTTTTTGAGCCTTGCACCCTATATCACAAGTCTTTCTGAACATCTCTGGCATGGTCGCTGTGTAAGAGGAGCCCTGTCTGGCTAGAACTACAAGTGACCTCCCCCCCAACACGCTTTGGGGAACAACAGCTTCCATGTCCCCAGCAAGTAATCCCTCATTTTCTCCCCTCCCCAGTGAGTGCTGAATTCTTTGCAGCAACACTGGTTAAGAAGCAAATTCTCAGCCAATGAAAAGATGCCATGTGAAGGCAGAGGGGTCCTGTAAACTATGCATGAAGCACTGGGTGTAACAGAGCAGAGTGGCAAGAAGGAGCAACAGGAGGGATGCCACAGATACATTCTTGAAAACTAGTATGCAAATCTAAATTTGTGTGTGTTTGGGGGGATTGTAAGCATGCTGTTGAAAGAACTCTGATGTGACTCCTTTTGTAAGGGGGAAAAACTAGCTACTATATCTGTATTTCCAACTTGGTTTCTCATTACTGGCTTTTCTTAAAATAGGACATTCCTACCCTGACTTAGGGACAAGTTAGTATTATTTCGTGCACTTAACACATGGGTTTTCCTTTCGATAAAGATGCTACAAAGCTTGTGGCCCAGGTGGGTGGCAGGATGTGACGAGAGGTGTGCCCTCATGCACCTTGCCAGCACCTGTAGCCCTGGACTGCCATCACTTCCCTTTTCTTCTTGTGCTTTTTTCTTTCTTCTTCTTCCTAAGAGTGGAATATTTACTGGTATTTCTTCTGCTCTTTGTTTTTGTTGTTTTCTGTTCTTTGATTCTACTTTTTTCTTTTGCATCTCCCCGCCTCCTAGGGAATCTACTTTTGTGTTTGATAGTCACAAAGTTTTTGTCATTTTCCTTGGATGCACACAGAGCCCTCACTATAGATATTTCCTGTGACTCCTTAATAAGGAGAATTAGTCTGAGTCAGCATTTATTTGGGTCAGGGTTGGTGGGAGTTGGGAGATCATATTGCATGTGTGTGTGTAAATGAAGTCAAAGCAGGAGAAATTCTGAGCAGGTTTCTTCCAAATCCAGCTCTTGATTATGAGGGGATAATGTCTTTGGGTGAGAATTAAATCCTATTTATTTCCAAATCAATCATAAACCAAAGAGTGAGTGGAGAGGTGGGGGAGTACTTGGGATTTGGGGGATATTGCCAGTGTTGGCTTCAGAATGATTCAAGAATAAAATACTAGAGAAGTTAATGGAGCCTACCAGAGCAAGTAATAACGTGTGTACTATATGGCAGGTCATTTTTTAAATCCCTTGAAATTTTGATTGATAGACTTTATTTCTCAGAGCAAAACAAAACTGTACAGGAAGTACAGAGTTCCCGTACACTCCCTTTCCCCTGCCCTCACCCGCATATTCTCCTTCATTTGGGCTGAACTCTAACTCTCTTCAAGAAAAGATACTGAAACCGGGCATGGTGGCGCAGGCCTGTATTCCTAGTATGTGGGAGGCTGAGGCAGGAGGATCACTGTGAATTTGAGGCCAGCTTGGGCTACATAGTGAGTTAAGGCCAGCCTGAACTGCCTAGTGCGACCTTGTCTCAAAAAAATATTAAATAAAAAAAGAAAGAAAAAAAAAAAAAGAAAAGTTATACTTAATAGTGTCAGAGAAATCATGGCCTTTGTCAGTACTTGACTTCAAACATTACCATTGTTTTAAGCTACCCACTTTGTGGTCCTTTGTTACAGCAGCCCGGAGAAACTAGTAGACCTATTACTAATATCCCACAGTAATGTGGAATATGTGTTACCGTTGACTGCTCAGGATTAATATGTTATTATGTACCGAAGTTCATTAGCATTTACTCTGTGTTGTAGCCACCTATGGTTTCCACGCTGTACAGTCAGTATTACAGCATCCTAGAGAATAACTTTACTGCCCTAAAATTTCCATGTGCTGCATCGATTTTCCCTCCCTCCTCCTCACACCCAACCCAGGCTTTGCGTTTTCTTGAATGCTATATACTTGGAGCCATACAATACGTGTATGTTCTCTCCAGGCTAGCTTCTTTCCCCGTACAATAGCATTCTTTTTACTTGTCTTTTTTACTGCTAGGTACTTCTGCTGGGCTAATTTAGTATATGTTTTGTTTTATCTACATAGTAAACCTCTGAGGTAACTATTATAATCACCATCCTACAGAATTCCAAAGTTTGTGTGCTCTTAGCTGGGGTAATAGTCTTGGACTTGTCCACTCATTCCCTTAGGAATCATTTTGCATTTCAGGGAACAGCTAGGGGTACCCCAGAGAAATTCTTGTATGAATACTGTCAGGGATCTGCACTTCCGCTCTTGGATCATAGGGTGTTCTTAAAAATTACCTCTGCCTTCATCGTCAACCCCGTATATATCACAGAACTATCAAGTCACCAAAGACCTCAAACTAGCCATGCAAATATTTATGAAACCTCTGTTATTTTATTGTTGGTGCTTCATAAGATGCATAAAACAAGATGGTCCTATATCTGACAGTATCTTAGCATACATTTCTTTGATATCTTCAAAGTACTTGTCTTGCATTGCATCTTTCTTATCACACACTTTCCTCCTGTATCTCACTGGAACTTTATCAACATAACTATCGGCAGCTATTGCAAAGGATTCTAGTCTTTTAACACTAGCATGCCCATTATTAGGTAGGTCCTGTCTAACTAGTCACTGCTTTGCATCCACTATAAACTTCATGGTTCAACTATTTCAGCAAAGCTTGACAAAAACATTTATGCAAATCATATGCAATAAACCATTACAGTGCAGTACTATATGCCAGGTACAGGGGCGCTGAGATAAAATAATGAAGAAGGCAATAAAGTCCTCTGCCTTCCAGTAACTTGTGTTTCTTTACACTTTGCTCAGGCTGTTGTAGTTTAGATGTAGTTTGCTCCCTACACGCTCATGTTAGAAGCTTGATCTTCGGTGTGTTGGTGTTAAGAGGCGGTGGTATGGCTAAGGGGTGGGACCGAGCAGGAGTTGGTAAGGTCATGGAGGGGCCAGCCTTAGCAGGCATGAGGATATTTCACATAGGACCTGGCTTGTTTTCTGGACAGGGTGTTATCAAAGGGCAAGGCTGACCCTTCTCAGCTCTCTGGTCTCCTGTCTCGCTGTGTGACCTACACAGTCCTGCCATTCTGAGGCCACTTGCCAGGAAGGCTTCACCAGGATGACCAGCAGAGGGCAGCTCTGTGATGTTTGACCTCCAGTCCTGTGAACCAAATAAACTCCTTTTCTTTATAAAGCACCCAGAGTCAGGTATTCCCTTGTAGCATAACACGATGAACCAACACACAGGCCATCTTCCACCTTGAATCACATCTGTCATCTATGTTCTGCTTTTGTTATTACTGTTCAGAGATTTAAGGGAGAAAATCAGGGAGCATGTTTCCCAAATCTTTTAAGGTTTGTACTAATTTCAGCTGAGCCATTAATAAAACTCAGTGATGTTTCCCTTCATCCTATTGGTATTGGGTAATTTCTGGGTGAAATATACTGCAGAAAAATTCCCCCATCTTTAATCTTCAGGTATTCTTCCCTTACTGCAATCCATTAACTGTCTCCTTGTACAAACCTTTGGCAAGCATGAACCTAGACTCAGACTTAGGAGACTGGACCACACTTGATGGGATTTTCTTCTCTGTAAATGAGATAAGTGGGCCAGATGAAATCCAAAGTTCCATCCTCCTCCACATAATACTAAGTAAGATTTCATGCATGATCTTCCCAACAAAAATGATGGCATATCATGTTTCTTCTCGAGGTATAAATGATTTGAATATCCATGTATTTGCTTTTAATTCTATGTTTTCAAAAGTATTAAAATTCTTTCAAGCTTAGGGTAGCATGGCATCCTAGATCAAAAATATTTTATACCTCTCAAATGCATTGTACAACTTTCTGCCCCTGCATTTCTAAATATTCTGTTTCATCCATCTGGAATTAGTTGCTCTTCCCTCTTCAACATCCACATTGTATTAATTAATTAATTCATTCATTCATTTCTGGCCAAAATGTCACCTCTCTGATGTTTTGCCTAAGGATGCTCACTTGAAAGGAAACCATTTTTTTTGAGCTTTTGTGATTTATTTTTGCAATTAATAATCCTTGCCTGGCCATAGCTCATTAATTGTTTATTTTAAATATTTCTATTGGTATTCTATATTTCATAGGATTTTTTCCTGAAGGCCACTTATGAATAGAAGTAGTCTTTAAAAGAAATCCTTATAATTGGGACATAACAAGCACTCACAAACTGGACCTGACTTAAGCCACTAGACACTTATAGTAGAATTATTTTTACCTTTTTGATCACGGGGAAATGTAATTTAGGCTCATTTCTCTGTATATATTTTATTAACTTCTCAGTGATTACAAATTGAATCAAAGACCTTGCAACTAGACTACATATGACTCTCAGAAATTATATAAACATATGAATTTCAGAAGTTATACAAACCCAAATTTACAGTAGTTAACACACTAAACGTAGCAGTGTTTTCTTTCTGATTGTACAAAATGTTCTTTTAAAAATCAGTTTAGGGACTGGGGATATAGCTCAGTGGCACAGTGCCTGTCTGGCAAGTGCAAGGTCCTTAATTTGATTCCTGGTAGCAGAAAACATTTAAAAAATTTTAAAAATCAATTTATCCACCAGCTTTGCTCTTTTCCAAACTGAACAGTTCATTTGGGACTTGAAAGCCAAAGAAACCAGTGGGCTGCAATATACAGTTTGGACTTAATTTTAGCTCAGCTTTCACCGTCTTGTTCCAGAGATCTGTGTTACTTAACGAAATACGAGCAATCAGAAGGCACATTTGTCGAGACTAGCAGGAGTAATAAGAACTAATAAGATCAATCCAAGAAATTTTGCCTACTCAAATTGTTCCCTCTCTTTAACCAGCAGAATCTAAAACACAAATTCTTACTAAGAGCAGGTTAATAGGGTGTGATCTGTTTTTTCTCCTTCCTTCCTGCTCAGTCCTTTAAAATCACTTTTCCCAACTTGTGAAACAAGAGACCTGACCAATGAACATTCTACTGCCAGTGTCTCCATGTGCCCTCCCCCCATGCCAATTTGGGAAATTTAGACTTGTGAAATGATGAGTTTTATACCTACTGACACCAACATTTGGGAAGACAACATATTTAGGGATTGTAAATTGCATCTTAAAGCGTTAGCCATAAATAACATCACCTGAATTTGGAATACTTCATATTTTTCAAAACTCTGTGTGATTATCATTTGATCCTCCAATGGAAGAGGAGATTCATCTCCATTAAAAAGTGATATTGAGATACCTAGAACTTTGGCATTAGCTCCTGGGCCACATGAAATCAGTGGGAAACCAGGGCTAATATTTGGACTAATCTCTATCTAACTATCAAGTCTTATGTTGGACTTGAAAGTCGCTTACAGGAATGAGAAGAAACGAAAATTAGAAATACAATTTTTTTCTGTTCCCTGCTCAAGGGCTGAGCCAGTATTCCTCAACAATTCAAGGAGACTTTGTTGAGGGACTGATTAATATAAATTAGGACAGATTAATATAAAAATCACAGAACCCTAAGGCAAAAGTGAAAATTCTGTGTCACCTATATGCACTTGAGAAAAAAATGCATAGCTTGTTAATAGAGAAAAAGTATAAATGTGCTTTCTAATGTATGTCACAATAACAGAAGTATCCATAGAATTACCACACATAATTCAGGTGTAAACGATGGGCTTGTTCCAGCAGAACTGGTCGGCAATGCGGAGGATTGCCAAGAAGCTCTAAACCAGTCAGATAGGTGTGAAATGTTTATCTATTTAGCATAATAATGAATAAAAGGTGTTTTTTTTTTTAAGATTTAAAGGTTGTGCTGTAAAATTTGGTAGCCATCAGCCACATGAGAGAATTTAAGTAGAAATCAGTTCCAATTCAGTAAAATTAAAAACTCTATACCCCAGGTTAACTGGTACTTTCCTGCCAGTGGGCAGTGGCCATGTGTGTTCAGTAGCTACCATGAAAGTACAGAATATATGTGCGTCATTTCAGGAAGTTCTCCTGGACCTGCCATAAGGTCTTCTGATTCTCCATCTAAAATAATTGTGCTGTGCAAAATAACGCAAAACACTTCAGCGATATGAATGGATGTAACATGTGGTCTCCAAGTCTCTGTCTTTAAAGACCTATGAGGTCCTGGAGAAGGTGTCATAACGTACGTGGTGTAACACAGGCCCATCTGTCCAAGAGTGGATATGCTCTTTGGATCCCCTCACTAGCACCCTCTGTTCTCCTGTAGAGGGGTTTTTGGGTCAGACAATGCCATTGATGCCATTGATTTTGGGTCAGACAATGCCACCTTCTCAGAAGGTGACATGTTTGATAAATGCAAAAGATGCTTGAAGAAAGATCACATTTCAAATTGAGTAACAAGACTCGTGAGTAATTTCTTTGGATATGAAGATCAGAGGTCATAGGTTTTATCAACTATAAACATGGCACTGAAATCGCCATACATTTTATAATAGTAATTTCCCTTGCTGGAGTTGCTCATCTGTTAAAATAGCAGAGATTCATATGCCTGTTCTTTGTCATCAGTTTCTTGCACCAGTACCACTAACATGATGACCAAAAGTCAGACCCAGAGTCTTAACCACCTATCTTGAGACTCCAAGGTGAGAGAATGTAGACTACAGGAGCAGGGGGCAAATTTGTTTATATTACTAGAAACAATGGCAAAATGTGTCCTAGAGACCCACTGTTCATAGCAATGCCTTTGTACCTGGAGAACATGCTATTGTTAATCAGGTACTAATTACTCCCTGCTGAACTAGTCACCTTCTATTCATCATGAACATTAAATATGTCTATTGTTTTCTGGAGTTATAAAGCAAGTTAAAGACTATCATCTAGGAGTTTATTATAATTCAAAATGGAAAAATTTGAAGCCAAACCAAGAGACATTACCCATTATGTCTTTTGGACATAATAGTCACATGGTTTGATCCTATAAATTTACAGATAAATAATAAATTGAAAAGTCCCTATACCATTTTCTTCTCTTCTCCTGAGTATTTTAGATGGTAATTTCACTCTTTTGTCAGTTTGGAGAGATCTAGACTTTTCTTCATATAAGGAATGGCTTTGCAGGGGGGGCGTTGCTTGAAACTAGCAGAAAATCTAGGCTCCAGGAACCACTCACGAGTTTGTACTGATGTCCATATTATATTATTATTGGTGCACTTATTCTATAGCTTTTGTTTTAATTAATAAATGTATATTTGTCTTCTCTAAAAGATTGTACCTCCTTGAGGTGATTACTCACTTTTGTTAGCCCTCAAAACTTACCCAGCTATTGTTCTTACACTCAGCATTAAGTCCACACTTGTTGAGTTGGAATGAATTCCAAGGCATTGCTTATTCATTGACATTAATTGGTAAACAAGCGAACTTTGCTAAGACATTATTAAAAGGATAATGGCGCTTGAGCAACCCAGGGCATGATGATGGTTGTAAAATAGAGCTCTGTTTTCTATTCTGATTTTCAGCTGTGTTTGTGTTCCTCTAGAGAAAAAGAACTTTGTGGTAGGCATTTCAGTTTTGGGAAGAGGGGTATTAACCGTTTATAAAGAAAGGGATAGATTTTTCTAGGATGCTCAGAAAAAAGAAGAAGACAGGATGAATAAGAAAAGATAAAAATCAGGGTGGAGCTGAGATACTTCAGATTTCCACGGCCTTTGGAGATTCCCTGCCATTCCTCCATCATGATTAGAAAGCACTCACATTCAGAGCTGATTTGAATGCTTCCATCAGCCAGAGAAAAAAGTGCTGCCTGATTTTGCTCTTTGACAATGCTCGGTAATCAGAAACAGAAGGTGCAGTTTTGAAGGTTACTTGGAGCCCGGGTCCTTCCCGGGCCTGTGCCGCTACCCATTGGCTATAGCACTGTTATCTTTTCTCACCATCTCTCTTAAGAGCCTCAGCTCAGGTCACGGGAAGAGCGCCATTTGCTATGTGTGTTCTGGAAAAAATGGAGACCTGAGGGCCACTCAGGCTTCAGAATACATGGAAGACACTGGCTGTGCTGCTTTAGTGCTGCTTTGCATTGGAAGGTAACAGCTGAATGACATGAGGTCTGAATTCAAACCAAGAGTCAGAAGCAGGGTCTTTGTGACAATCGGTTCAAAATGCCAGCTTAGGGCGTTTTTGACAAGAAAGCTGTTCTAACAGCCGAGTCTAGATCTCTTTACATTCTTGCTGAAAAACCTGCACTTAAACAATGCAGGATATGAGCATCATCTGAAGCCGCAGCAGTAGCCTTTCGCTCCTGACAAAATCCACAAAGAAAATGAAAAAATACTTGTAATTAAAGACTTTGACTTGACAGCTTGTCAAATTAAAACATGTGGCAGCCACCTGCTAAGGATCTTAAAAAAGAAGGATACTCTCTATACCTGACTAAAATCTTTTTGGAGCACATCTGCATTTCCCAATTTTCCACAGTTAAACAAAAGCTGTCCACACTATGTATAAAGATGACGAAGCAATTTTGAATTAAGTAATCAAAGAGGGCCTTGGCAATTTTAGAATAATTAAGTTTCTGCAGCCTAATATGAACAGTTCCAAGAACTACATGTGGCCTACCAAAGTATATATTACAAGTAGTTCAACCCTCTGGCCAGCTGGCAGACAGATCAGCCTATTAAAGTAGCATTGTTCAGAATTTAGAGTATTATTTTCCTTTTCTCCCAATCTTTTTTTCTGCTTTCAGTCTTGTTTCTTTGGGAATGTTTTCAAATACACAAATGTACTATTGTGGAATTGCACCTCTTGTAAACCAATAAGCATTTCTCTTGGGAGCCCTTGGAGCTTGAAAATCATTCCTGTCTGCATAAGCAGCCAAAGCAAAACAGCAAATGAATCGTCACTGTTACCACTCAGGTTGAAGTGTTCAGTTTTGCATGGCCTTCAGGAAGATGTGCAGTGACCACCAGAGAAGTGGCTGTGGGCATCAAGTCTTATGCCCACCAGACACCAAAGTGTTTTCATGACAGCTTTTTATCAGGCAGTTTGGTGGACCAGAATTTCTTGTTAGTAAGGCTAAAGTTATAGATCCGATTCCACTAGGATTAGTTAACTGAGAGATTAAAAAAATGAAAATTTCAATAAAATATATATTGCACAGTACTATTTATGAACTAGCCACCTTTTACAGTGTGGTATGTAAACTGTGAATGCAGGTACTCTGCCCTCACAGAAGTTATAGTCTGATGGCAGAGACAGGCAATAAACAAAATGAAAACAGGGATAAGAAAAGAAGGAACCAACTACCACTGTGAGAAAGTCATAAGAATGATAAGATGGCTTCTTTCGGATTTGAATAAGATATAGATAAGGATTGTTCAAACAGGAATGATATTAATAAACATACACAACTGTACTCATACAGGGACCACAAATTTGTAAGACTAGAGTTTATGTTCCTTTATGAAATGTAAATCGACATCAAATATGTGCCACATATCCTTCTGAGAACAGATAAATAAAATTCCTTTCCACTCCCCTTTCAAAGAAGTGGGTAAGTAACCAGTCAAACTTGAGGGACAGTGAACTATTCTTGTCTCCTTTCCCACTTGAAAGCCTATGTGAGTAATATAAGAATAATGTTGCATTTGATGCTGTCTGCCAGAATCTGTGCAGGCTTGGGAATCCGGTGAAGATACTGTATTCACTAGGGTAAAAAGCAGGAAAGGAGGCATCTTTCTAGAGGCAAGCAGGTCAGCGACCTGCTGACAATAAACGTATGTTTCTCACCCATCAGCAAGCAGAAATTTGCTGATTTAAATGAAGCTGCCTCACTGTGTTTTCCTTCTGGTGCATGAATCCAAGAAACAGTTCTTAACACACATATCCTAGTTACCGAACAACTCGCAACCAGCTTTTCCACTTTGAATACCACAAACAGATCTCTTATTTGTTGACACAGCCTTTGGATATTCATGAAAACAAGATGTTCTCTTGCTGCTTTTTAAGTTAAACAGATTTAAGTCAGGGTCCCAGCCGAATTTCAAAACCAGATGTTACATAGCAAAAAGACCGAAATGACCCTAGCAACGAGAGGCGATTTCACTTCAACTTGAATACTCTTTGTTAGCAGAGGAGCAGTCCAGCAGGGTTTAAACTGGAAGCAGAAGCAACACAAGGTTTACTACTGTCTCTGTTGAGGACTGTTGTGCAGGTCTGCGAGGCTGTTAGGCATCAGGACTCCTGCCTGGGGAATAAGCACCACTAGTTGGGGCTGGAAACTGGGAGGTTTGGTGCCTTGGTTGTAGGGGTTACGGAGAAAGCATAACCGTCTTCCACCATCCTGCTTCTATGCAGACCCCAGAGCCTCTGTACAATGGGCCCTGTCTCTTTCTCTCTCTCTGCTCTATTATTCCTCCCTTTATTCTATCTTCAGGTACAAACACAGCTCCCAACCAGGCCAAACTCCTAAGCCTTGCAATGATTTAGATTCACTTCTGCCTCTGGCACTTCGTGCCTCCTTTGTCTCTCTTGTTACCTGAAGTGACCTCCACTCCTAATACAAATCCCATACATTTTTCTCAACCTGGCTCAAGTCTTACCTTTATCCCAGACTATCCTGTCTTTCCAGGTCTACAGCATTGTTGGCAATGTTTTTCTTGATGATCAATGCTCGAAGTTTTTTTAACTCCTGTTTCTCTGGATAAAGTCTGAAGCTTCTCAGCATTTGAGCCTAAATCTTTGATACCACATCACACTACTGTGAATTTTGCTGCAAATATATAATGACCTTAACTTATTGAGAAGCTTTGGAGTCATCATGGGTTCTCCTCACCCCATGTTCCTGCTTTCTCCCGTGACCACATCATAGACTTGTACTCACTGGACCTTTGTGGTCAGCTGGGGCCAAGGGACTGGTTTTGGCTAATGAGTGGAGAACCAATGAGTGGAGAGCTGAAGTGTCCTATCTTCTGAGAGATCTTCAGAGATCTCTTTTCTCTGCCATGATTGGCGAAATCTCCAGATGGTGGCTTCCACATGTGTCATTGGGACGGATGACAGTGACACAGACCACAGACTCCACTCCAGGGTTAGTGAGCCCCAAGAATGACAAATGCTGTTTGAAGTACTTCCGCATGGGCCCCAGCTCCCAGGGTCACGAAAGTGGTACTCAGCTCACAGTATGCATGCGATCCTTCGATCCTTCATTTATTCCAGGTAAGACCCACTCAAATGCTTTGAGGATTACAGAGGTAAGTATTTTGGGAGTGGTGGCCTTTGGGGAAATGGAGCGTGCATGCACCTCTAAGAGCATTCAGATTTAAATCTTTAAAAATCTAGGTTGCACAAGGGAAGCACATGGAGGGCAGCAGGGGCCTCTCAGAGCAACCACTGAGCAAGGGAACAGTGATGGTAGGTGAGGCAGTGATGGGTTAATAGGGCTGACATTTTTCATCTCTAGTTGTCAAGGCTGATTATTTTCCAGATAGGTCTTATTTTGGGGAAAGAGGGTGGTAGACCGGTGGTGACATCCAAGAAAGCTGGTCCCAGAATGTGTGCTTGTAATCATTATTCGCTGCTGTATCTCACAAGACCAGATGACACAAGGTAGGCTGTCACAAATACCTGAATGATGAAATGACTGCATGAAATGAGCCATTTCATGTTAGTTGGTTTTGGCTTACCCCAAGTTAGGGTATGTTCCTACCTGATGCTTATTAATGAGGTAAACATGAATCTCCTGCTTATGTTCATTCGTGCTTTGGCAAACTGATTTATTGTCTCACTTAAGTAGGGGTTTACTGTAGAAAATACACTGAATTCATTCTAAAATCTTAAATAATAAATGACCACAATTCACATTTGACCTTTGCTTTGCTTTGTCCACGTAATTAGCTTTAGGCATGAAGCTAAATCATCTAAGTTTATCTGTGTTAATTTCAGGGCAAATCCGGGATTCAAAGCTTATTTGAGAGGCCTCCCTTAAGAAACAGAAGACAATATTAAAGTAAACAGTGGGGCCCGGAGTCATGGCCCTGTCCCAAGACAGTCCGTGTGGTTGGAGTTCTGTTGGCTTCCCAGCTTCTCATATTCTATTCTTATGAGTATTCTATAAAAATGTCACAGCAGCCTTACTTTGCTTTTAATTTCAGCTACTTTGAAACAGTTACATTCTTTTTCTTTTTAAAATGCTACATAAAAATGAGAATTTGGAAAACTACATGGGGGGGCAATGAGGCATCACTCTTTGAAGCAATTTACAAAAAAGCAGAATTACAGATATTGGCAGTGCATTGCAGCATTTTGCCTATAAACCACATAATTAGATATGATAGGTGGACAAGAGGGCAGAGAAATTAAAATCATCATGGCCCTTTGCCAAAATGAGGCCAATGTAAAACAAGAATCGGACATACCAATTTACGTCAATCAACACATTACAGGACCCACTACTTCTGTCTCACATGGATCTAAAAGTTTATTTTATAGGAAAGAAGACGAGCATGGCTGACGTCCAGACCCACAATAGCACCTGGGTGGAGAATGTCCAGTTCTTGCTGTGTCTGCCGACTGACTGAGGCAGTGACTGAATCCGCCTGTGTGAACAGGGGTACTGCTGCTGCTGTGGGCGCAAGCCTCCCTCGCCAACCCCAACGTTTTTTTTTAAGTTTGAGATAGGGTCTCACCAAGTGGCTCAGGCTAGGCTCGAACCTGTGATCCTTTGGCGTCAGCCACAACTGCGTCTTTAACTTATAAACCACTAGCCAGTAATTTGGTCAAGGCAATTAGACAGATCCGCGGAGTCTTTCATCATCACGAATGTCTTTATACAGACGCTTCTTGACTGTCACTGGAGTTGCACCCTAACAAATTCATGGTGACTCCCAGACGCGCTACTTATACTTTCCCTGTGGAACATGTGAACTCAGCAACACCATCTGAATACTGTAGCATTCAGCTGTTCGCTCTCATGAAGCTGGGGACAGTGGGGAGCTCTACTACCCAGACCTGCCAGAGAATACTGGATCACACGTACTGCTGGCCTGGGAAGAGATCCAGTGCAAAATTCAAGGTATGGTTTATACAGTGTGTGGCTTTTGCACCACTGTAGAGTTGAAAAGTCCTAAATGGAACCATCATAATTTAGAGACCATTCATGTGGACAAATTTTGTAAATGTGTGATAAAATCAGATTCCAAAGCATGAGTATAACATGCTAATGGAAGGAGCTCTTTGAAGAGCTCTTTCCTTAAGAACAACATGTGTTTATATTCACTACCCTCTGCATTTTCTGGGTTTGATAAACACACTTGCCCCCAAACGCAGGATGCTTCATTGCACAATATATCACTTTTAGTTATTAAATAACAGGACTCAATATTAATCTTGGCCTTCTTCATCCCTCTTTAAGAAAGTGTTTTCAGCCAAAGATATTAAACCACTCTTTTCCCCTGTCAGGAAAACAGCCAGCATCCTGAAATCACAGCTCATTTGGACCACATTGGCGTGAATATTCAGACTCCATTTGTCTCCAGCTCTTTCAGGCTGGTGTTAGAGTGAATGATGGACATTTTGTTTTGAATTAACCAAAGGGAGGGGTGAAAAACCCAAGTAATAAGTTTAGCGTAAAATATCTGTTTTGGGGAATGTAGCTCTGCCTTTTCCTTTAGGAAAAGTTGATTGAAAAAAGTTGAGATTAATTTGGCATTGTTGGAACTGGACACAGAAAATGGTAGGAAGGAAAATGTCTCAGATTTTCACTCAAGATTGAGTGTTTGTTCTACTGGAATCTGACTGGAGCATTGTTTCACCGAGTCATGCAAGAGGTTCCTAATTTAATTTTGCTGAACATCCCAGCATGGACTCTGTAAGAAGCTGAGTCTGTGTCCTTCAACTGTAAAAACTGTATCATAACTGAAACTTCAGGTAAGACCATTTTTTTCTCTTTGTCCATGTTTGCAAGACACAATGGTCACTTTGCTTGTGGAGGTTGATACATGTACACACCACAACTCAGTTCTCTTTTATCCCCTTCCTCTTTCCTTTTTCTGTCCCTTCATCCCCTATTTGCAAAAGATCTGTCTCCTTATTATCTATCTTTTATTTGCTCTCTATTTATATGGTGGGTTTCTCCAATGAGAGAAGCCATGTGATACTTAAGGATGCATGTATTACCAGAATATGATGTCTAACTCCTTCAGGAAGGTGTTCAGCTAAGACTTTTGATAACTTGGGCTCAAAGCTAAATTGTTCCTTTATTTTCAATGTATACTCTTTTGTATTTATGGAAACAAAGAGCTGGAAAGAGGTTCTAAGTAAGGGCTTCTGATACTGTGGTCTTTCTCTCTGTCATCTGTGCCTCCATCTTGGCTGGTCTTCTCCTGGTGCAATCTCTCTCTCTGTCAATAGCCACACTGAGCAGGGACGTCAACTTCCACAGTATTCCTTAGAAGGCAGCTGCAAATCCCTGGCCAGGGAAATGCCACCACTGAGCCAAGCTTACCAGTCTGCATGTGGAAAGTTGGGAAGCTCTTTCTCTCTTTATCATAAAGGTGTCTGGGATGCTGAGAAGATGTTGGAAACCTGTGTTCCCCATTCCCTCAACCTCCAACTGAACTTGGGCTGTGTCCAGACTCACCATGTTCTTTCTTGGCTGTATCTCATGACAATAACTGGGAGCTGCTTCTTTAAGGGGAGACTCCTGGGCAAAGAGTAGGCCTCAGACCTCTCCTATCTGAGCCTTGTTCTGTGACTACTACCAGAACTCCATAGGAATGTATCTTAGTTTAAGAAAGACTTCTACAATAAAGGGTTAGGGGGGATCTCTCCAATCTAGGCATGGTGGTGCATGCCTGTAGTTCCAGCACTCTGGGAGGCTGAAGCAGGAGGATGGCAAGTTCAAGCCCAGCATGGACAATTCAATGACTTAGCAAGACCCTATCTCGAAATTAAAAAGACTACAAAGCAAAACAAAGTGGATGCAGTTCAGTGAGAAGGCATGGGTCCAATCCTCAGTACCTCCCCAAACACACCTCATCAGATGCTACTCTGTGGCTCTAAAATACCTGGGCACATTTGTACACTTGAACTAAACATGAGACTGAGTTCTTTGTTAAGGTGTCCAGGGAGGATGAGAAAGAGAGAGAGAGAGGGGGGAGGGCTCTAAACTCCTGTATTTCATATGATATTTCAGCTGATTCTAAAAATATTGGCCCACAGTGATTATAAAATCCCCTATTAGTGCTCTTCTGAAACAAGAGCAAAGACTGCTTGGTGCCTACAACTCAAAGCATGTCTTTTACATGTTCATAGGAAAATGATCTTTCTCTCCAAGTCCTATAGCTGACGGAAATGAATGAAACACAGTTGAGAGGCACCTCCACTGGCCACTGGCCACGGTTTGCTAAAACACCTCAGTGATGCCATTCACGATGGCAGAGCTCTTTTCTCTCACCTTCAAAATTTTTCATTTTACATAAATAGCAACTTGTGTAGAATTCCTGATTCGGGTCTCAGTAACATTCTGAGCAGCTTCAAGATAATGGACATCTTTTTCCTGGTTGCTCCAAAAACACAAAGAGGAAAGTATGGGAGTGGGTACTTGAAGAAAGTTGGTATCTCAAAGTTCATCTGAAATATGGGTGGGAATGTGCAGAAAGAAGAGGTCTCTAGACTCTGACAACAGTTTCCACTAATATCGATCAGTCTTTTAAAAAAAAGATCACATTTCTGCTAAAGAAGAACAACTAAAGGAATGAGAAAGAAAAGAAAAGAACAAAACAAAGACGTTTTTAAACCCTTGCTCCTTTCCTGATAGTTTTCACTTCCTTCTCTAGATGAGAGCTGTGAATTTCTCAGTGGATGCCGCTGGAGTTTGGGAGAGGTGAATCAGAAGGACATTCACATGCAATAAAATAAAAATCAGGGTATTTAAAAATGATGATGGTGTTATAGGCTGCATGGTTTCCTCAGGTTCACATGCTGAAGTCATAACCCCTGGTACCTCAGAATGAAACCACATTTGAGTTAAGATCTTTAAACAGGCAATTAAGTTAAAATAAGGTGGTTAGGGTGGGCCTAATTCAGTATGACTGGAGTCCTTACAAGAAGAGGAAACTCAGACACAGACCCCAGGCAGCATCTCCACAGAAAGATGACTCTGAGAAGCCATTTTGTGAGAGATGCCTCACAAGGATCCGTCAGCCTGTGGAATTTTTCTGTTGCAGCCTAAGTGAACTAGTGTAGAGAAAACCAATTCAGTCCTGAAACAGTAAGTGCCTGAGAATGGTGCTAAACTCCTGAAAACCTTTTTTTCCTATGGGGCCAACTTTAGCAAAACGGAGCAAGTGAAGCTTCCGCTGGTTTCTCCATCCTCTGTCTTCAGAACCACCTTCCTGTTTCCCAGGTGATCTTTCTGCTGGCGCATGGCATGGTCTTCTCCTAGGTGAGGGGGATTAGTTGAAAGAAAAGGGTGCTTATTGCCCCTGAAATCCATGGCATTTGCACAATAATGAGCCTATTTACCCTAGAGAATAAATCATCGTCTCCTCTTTATTCTTCAATTCACCAGCATTTAGAGGAAGTGAAGACTTCGTTACTGATGAGGGATTATTTTAAAGATATTTCATATGTGGGAGAAAAAAACCCAATACAAAATAAAGCAGGAAGTCAGATTACCATACAGGAAAACAATTCCTCCAAAATCCTTAGAGTTTAACTGATTAACTAGAAGGGTCATAGCAAGATGTTCTTTCTCACCAGGAGCCTTTAGGTGCAAGAATTTAGAAAACACAGGCCAGAGGGGCTGTGTAATTGCTAAGAGCAGAGACCAAAGTAAAACATCAAATTCTACTCATCTTCCAGTGATCACCAAACCCTACAGACTGGATGATCTGAAAATGTTTTATTGATACCTGGAACAAAGGGAAAATTGGGACCTAGGTAAGTGGAATAAATTTTGATGAATGTGGACATTATATTTTAAAGTATCATATTTCTTCCAGGTACCGTGGTTTATTAGGACATTAAGGAGAAAATAGGCCTGGGATAGAAATGCATGTTTGCATTAAAAATAAATAAATACAGTCACTACAGAATCAACTCCTGAACTATTCAAATAATTAAGTAGTGGAAGTTTCACCGTAATGCAAATGATCTGATCGGGTTAATATTTATTTGTCTAGTTTCTTTTTTCCTGCTCCCAGTTCCTCCAGTATTTTTATTTTAACATACAACTAATAAAGGGAAAACAGAAGAAGAAAATGCTATAAGTGGGTGGAAGACAACTTTCTAGACTGTAGCATTTGTGTATGTTCATGAACTATTTTGTTAGTGAGAAGGAAGAAAGAATTTTGCAGAGAAAACATAAAGTGAGTGGCAAAGTAACTAAAAGTAGACTTTGCCTGGTAATAACTCTTAATTTCAGATTTATAGTGTAAGGACCAGGAAGATGATGAGACTTTTCTTGTTTTAAGATCTTAAGTTACTTCACAACTTCACACAGATGCCAGTTAGCTGCTCCTCACTTTATCTGTTCATAAATTGCCCATCACATAACTTCTGTCTGACCTGGCACGGGAGCAGTTGCTGAAGTTCCCTGAAGACCCAGCTGTTTCTAGACCAGACAGGGCAAGGAAGGAAAAGCCCCAAGTTGTAGCAAGGTGAAGGGAGGGATGGTTCTAGACACATTAGGCAGGCTGGCCTGCCCACCTTTCCCCAGCCTCACTCCAGCCAGAGGCAAACATCCAGGTGTGTTTATTGCTCCTTTGATTTAACCTTCTACTTAGGCCTGGGAAGAAGCAGGTTTTATATGAAGACATTCAACATGAGAGAACGAAAGTGGAACAAAAGAAAAGGAAGAATTTTCTCCTTTTGATCAGATTGTTAGCTCTCCAAGGGTGGTGATTTTCTTAGAGCCCTCAGGAAATTTCCAGGTAAAGTCATTCAGTGGCATGAGAAATGGTAAGCAGCATTTTTCTAAGTTACGATGGAAAAATATTGCCAATATCTGCTTCCAAAAACTGGCTACAGCCATTCTTTAAAATGCAAAAGGTGAAATGTTCCCAGAAAAGTGCCATTTTCCAAACAGACCCTTGAGGGGAAGGGTCTCAAATGAAAACTACTATCACAGACGATCATTGCTAAGGTTAAATCAAGGATCCTTTATAAAAATAGATAACTCCATGCTAACAAGAACAATGAAAAAAAAAGAACTTAATTAATTTAAACATTTACCTTATGTAGCTGAACTGGGACTGGATATTAACATTACTATGCCTAGGAGACAGTCCCCATTTCATAAGACGCTGCACGTACACCATGGACGTAATGAAGCCAGGACCATGTGCTTTGTGACCATGGCGCTCATCCAAGTTATTCAGAACAAGGGGGTTCAGCTTGATGATGTCATTAATAGGGGACACTGTGCCAAAATGGCCCTCAAATGTGAGGCTATAGTGGCTGATGACCACCCTGGGAGGTGGCACATGGCCACCACCTACTCAGTGTCCAGGAGGGCAGAAGCTGTCCACTTCCTTGTTCACATGGTGAATGTGAGCTCCTTTCAGTCTTCTGTGTTGGACAATAAGGCAGAATATTTCCTAAGAATTGAGGCATGAAAAGCTCTAGGACATAATCTTTGGAGTGGGGAAGAAGTGGTAAGTAGCTATTTCACTAGTAGTTCAGGGAGTCATCATCTGTAGGGATGGATAATAAAATGAAATATGAATTTTAGTCAAAATAAGTCAGGAACAATATAATATTAATAATTGTCTCTTTTATATTTATAGTTAAGTACAGGATCTCAGACTATGTTACAAGGGCAAAAATACGTGGTCTTAGGGAATCTAGGATTATTTTAATAACTACAAATGAGCAAATTGACCTTGAATGAGTCATTTAGCCACTCTTTTTTTCTAATTCTTTTTTCTCAATTCTTTCATCTATGATATGAAATATTCGGAATACATGCTTTTATTGATTTGCTGGTTTTTTTGAGACAGGGTCTCACTATGTAGCCCAGGCTGTTCTCTAACTCACAGAAGATCCTCCTGCCTCAGTCTCCCAAGTGCTGGGATTCCAAGTGTGCACCACCATGCTTAGTTGGAATAGATTATTTATAGCCCTTCAGTTTAGATGGCTTTATATAATTCTGTGACCTTTTAAGAAAAAAATTTATTCTGTGTCTCAGAATCTGTGCATAACCCTGTAATTATAGGTAACACATCAACTGAATTCTCCCTTTACAGCATCTAACAGTGCTTAAGAACAATATTGCTTTTCAGGGCTATCTCCTAGTCTCCCTTCCCCATCAGTTCTAAGTGAGTGTGTTTTTATAGCTCTGAAAGTTTATAATATAAAACCTGATAATAACTGTAATTATTGAGTGACTGCTATGTACAAGGTACTTGATAGCTGTTACCTTGTTGTTACCCAACAAAACTACAAAACTACTGGTTTTTTAAAAAAACTTTCCTCATTTAGAAAGAGTTTTGAATTTATTGTGACACAGTTGAACAGTGACAGAGTTGGAATTAAAACCCAGTTTTGGCCTACTCCAAAGTGTAACTAGACAATTATCACAGCTGCCAACATGGATTCTTTTGAGATCTATTACAAAAATATGATGGAGGAGGGTTTTAACGAGATTGCTGAAGGAGGTACACTGAGTTAGGCATCTGCCTTTAATGAGTAGCTTGTGACAGTCCAATACTGTCCCTGGGAACACCTACGACATCCGGATAAAATTCCAACAAAAGAAAAGAAAACAAAAATGCATCTGAAAATATCAGAAACCAACATTCTGAAGGAAAGGAACACACTAGAGCAAAGAGCTCCCGTTCAATAATTTCCCTTCACAGCATTTGCTGTACATAAAATACAAAAGACAAATAGAACAAAAGGTGAAGCAGAATGTTTCTGAGAAACGAGCAACATTTCTCACACAGCTAAGTAGGACAGGCTTCGAGTTTTAGAAGAAAGAGCCATTTTGGGGTTGATAAAACTAGTCTATATCTTATTTGTGTTATGCTGTTACACATGTTACATATGCTATATGCTGTCACAAAGCATACAAATTTGACAAAACATGCAGAAATGTACACAATAAAGAGTAAATTTTACTGTGTGTAAATTATACCTCGCTAAAAGATGGAAACAAAAAAGAACATGAAGAGGAGGAAGAAGAAACTATTTTGGGATATAATCTGACTTAGGACCCACAGGGTGTTCATCCATGGAGCGTAAATTAGAGGTTGCTGGGTCATGTGAAGTGTCACGTGAATTGCAGATCACCTCATTCTATTAAATTAAAATGAATTGTTTTCCAACTCTACCAAACTATCAAAAGATAAAATAATCCCTATCTGGAGGAAAGTCATATCATCTAGCACCTCACTTGGGTCTCCATATGGGAAAAAGGAAAACCAGATCTTGACATCTATTTAACAATGTACCCCTCAAATAATTCCAGATTGATTATAGAACTAAATGTGTTTCCCTTTCAGAGAAAAATGTGGAAGCTAGCTTCATGATCTTGGGATAAACAGAGATTTTGTAAATAAGACATAATGAACAAAAATAGAAATAGTACTGAATTAAAGTTAAGCACCACAGTGACAGTGAAAAGCTAAGCCATAAAGTGCTAAAAATAGAAATACACATATCTGACAAGGAAAATGTACCCAAGGTATACATAAAGCACTTCCACAAATCAATAAGAAAAAGGTAAATAATCCAACAGAAAAGCAGGTGAAGATTTCAACTGGCACTTCACAAAAAAAGGAAATCAAAATGGCCAACAAGCATATGAAGAAGTACTTGATATGATTAATTATTGAAAAATATTCAAATTAAAGTTACAGTAAACTAGAACTACGTGACACTGGAGAAGCTAAGTTTTAGAAGATGAATATGTAATTTAAAGTATTGGTGAGCAACTGGAGCTCTCATGCACTATTATGGGATTGTAAATTTGCAAATCACTTGGGAAAAACATTTGGCAGTAGGTGATGGAGCTGAATACTTGTATAGCCACTGACCTAGAAATCTTACTCCCAGCCATCTATTAGTATGCTATGTCCCTGGTACAATAATACCCGTAAACTGGAAATAATCTTAATGTCCATCAGTAGCAAAATAAATTGTGCTAATCAAACAATGAAATACTATATAGTAGTTAGAATGATGTAAGTATTGCTCAGGCACTCAGTCTCAGAAGCATAATAATGGAAGAGACACCAAAAAATTACTATGTGATTCTATTAATGTAAAATTCAAATACAGGCACAGCTAATCCTTGGTATGGAAATCGGAGTAATGGTAATCCTGAGACAAGTGAACATGGGGAGGTAACTCTGTGGGAGAATCATGAGGACCTGTGGGGTACTAGTAATATTCTTCTATCTCTTGATCAGGATGCTGACTATACAATCATGCTCATCTTGTGAAAATCCATCACATTGTACAATTATAATTTGTGTACTTTTATGTCTAAACATCATTGAAAAGATTCTTTATATAGCATGTGCCTAGAAAAGATGAGGTCAATCTGGAAAGATGACAACAAAAGGAAATTTATGAAGCCAATATGTATAAAATCATGAAAGTTCCATATCCTGGGTCATCTATTACACCAGTAGGAAAACAAAATAATAAAACGAGAAACAATGAGAGAAAATAATAAGGTAACACAAATCATTGTACTCTGCTGAAGGAAAGCCATAGTTGGGAAGGCTGGGATCAATTTGGCAAGTTATTTCTAAATTAAAACTCAACACTGGATTATTTACCAATGACTCTGTGAACTTTCCATATATATATTTTGGCTTACCATTCCATAGAAGGGAAATATTGAATGTTTTTGTAAGTGGCCCATACCAAAACAATTCAAATATAAAGACTACTGATCATTTTAGGCTGCTGTGAATCTTCAGTGTATGCAGGCCTCTGTTCAATGTCTGCTGTTTCTCCTTCTCACACTCTAACACCAACCTTCCCAAACCTATTTCTATTATCTCAGACGTGTGTCAAGATATTGAACAAGATTTTTTCTTTTACTTCTAACGTTGTGTGTTTCCATTTAAGTTTCTACCTGTGTATTTTTGAGTAAAATTTATCTCCAGTGTGCTTGTATTTTGGTATAAAGTTTTATGTCTGCATAAAAATCCCTTGATTTTCATGGAGCACATTTTTGCTGTTACTGTGAAATTATACATCTACAGATATTTGTATAAATGAAAGGAAAGGGGGCTTAGGGTGTATCACTAGGATAAGATATTAGGAGTTTAACCATGAAACAGGTTAAAATGGCATTCTGGCTTGTGTTTAGATGTTCTCCCATAGCCTCAAGGGCTCACCCGTGTGGCTTTTCAGAAGCAGACAGACCTAGGGTGTGTGAATATGGATTAAGGGCATGAATTAGGCAATGAATTAGATTAGCATAGTTCCGGATGTGGCTAAATGAATTTACTGAAGACAAAAGATGCACCCTAGGTGTGAACAGAACCAGCAAATAGGCTTGTATCCTGAATGGAATAAAGAGGGAGAGGGAGGCTTGCTGTTGTCATTTCCAGCTTTCTGCCTGCCCTGCCGAGGACTGTTTTTTCCCTCTGCCCATTCCCCTCCTGCATGCTATCTTGCTTTGGAGCCGGCTGACTATAGACTGAAACTTCTAAAAAGTGTAAGCTAAAATAAACCTTTTCTTCTTTAACTTGTGAGTATCAGGTATTTTGTCACAGCAATGAGGAAGTAACTAAGACAAGTGGGAAACTATGGATGTTGTCGTCATAATCAAAGAAAAAGTTACTCAATAATAGAATTCTTGTGGAATTCTGTGAAAGAAAAAAAAAGCAGATTTACTGGATTGTAGTCAAAGCTTTAAACAACTCAATGCTACTGGCCTAAAGTTTTTCCCTTTAAAACAGCATAGAATTGCAGGAGAGAGTCTGGAAGGCAGTACGAACCTCTAAACTTAAGAGAGATACAGCCTTAGAGAAATTTGTTTTTTGAATGTGTTACTTCCGTTGTAAAATGAAGACAACAAAAACTACCCTGGAAGGGTATTTTTCCCCTCTGGGCCTCCTAGCATTTTGTCAATGCCTTGATGCTGGTATTACCAGAGTGATGTTGTGTAAGTACAGTCTTCTTGATGATGAGGACATGGTTGTCCAAATAATTCTATCCCAAGTATGTAGCATGTTCCCAGGCATATAGCATACGTTTCATGAAATTTTGTTGGATGAATAGGCAAATCAGTGACCAAGGTAACGTATAAAGTGCTGACACAGGACTGAGTGAAGCAGTGCTACAAGCCCCATGAGTATCAGTCCCTTCTCTTCCTCCTCTTTTTATTATTACATGTTTGGAAAGAAAACGGCTCATTCCTCAACTTATTTCTGTATCATCAGGGAGCCAAGACTGACAATGCTAGGTGGGGAAATTTTTCTAAATTCTTAAAATCTCAAGGAGTGGAAAGGATGTAGCTTAGGACATGTTCTCAGAGATGCCAATTTGGTAAATGTGGAAGAAAAAATTTTCCTTGTTGTAATAGAACACGTTCATAACAGTACACAGAAAGGACTTTGATGTCTTAAATCAGGGCTTATTTTGGCACAGTTTTCCCTACTTTCTCTTGCATGGCCATTTAATTAAGAATAATCCGTGCTGCTATTTATATCAGTGAAGATCTTTCAAGTTTTAGCAGAAGAATGAGTGTGGATTTCTTCAGGCACCATGACTGCTGAACAGATCAGCGGTAAGAATGTATCCACACTAGGGCGAAGTTCACATGTTTATTTTTAAGTTTTATGAAAAGTCTTCTACTTTTCTGAAGCAAATAGGAAAGAGAAATTGGCACTGTGAAATTTCTGAATTTCTCATGGGAAAGTAGCTGAGGTCAGTGTTTGATAAACTTCCCGTAGCTACAAACATACAAGATGACGCTTGAGAAAAATGTACTCTTTCTCTTTATGGAGCCATGATTTACCTGCAGCTGGAATTGTGTATAGCTACCACACATCAAAAAAAGACATAGTATGGATAATAAAGAAATTGCAAAGATTGTGGACTGTTTCTCTTGCTGTTATCATTTGCCATCACCATCATTGTTATCAACAAGTACTAGTGTTTCTTGTGTTGTTGGTAAGACAGGAGGTTAACTGCTTGGGCTCTAAGAAGTGAAAAGGATGAGTTTGGAGCGGTGGCACGCATCCATAATTCCAACAGGCCGCAGGTCAAGGCAGAGTGCAGTTCAGATTACAAATTCCAGCCCAGCCTTGGCAGTTTAACAAGTTAGCAAAACCTCGTCTCAAAATAAAACATTAAATAAGGGCTGGGGATATATCTAAGTATGAAGGCTCTGGGTTCAATTCCTAGTACCACTACCAAGATAAAGAACAAAAGGAAATGGTACATTTACTTTTTAGGTATATTAAATTTTTCAATGGGTGCATACTTCTTGATTCTCTTCTACATAATGTGTGTTTGTACATGGCCTCCTAAAGTAATAGAACTTATCAAGAAAAACAACTACCAAGATTAGAAATTTCATAACTGATATGTGAAAGCTAAGAACTATGACTGACAGCATCATAACTATCAGTTCCGAACTGTAGAATTTAGCACCCAGGCACACAGGAGAAGTAGAGTACCAGCAGCTAAACTGAACTCCATTCATTCTATTAGACTCTCTCTTTACGATCTTAACAATCAAGTTGGTTCTTAGGAATTTTGGCTATTCACAAAGAGTCAGCATCCTAATCAACACTGCTAGTTGAGGTTACATGTTAACTAAGCAATTGGACAGTTTATGTAATCTGTGAAAAGTTTGGGCACACTTTATTGATGTAGCAAATTGATTTTCAAGTTCCTATTTCATGCTATGTTCCTGCATGAAGTATTCTTAATGTTTGTCTAGTGTTAATTCTGACTACTGATTGAAATTTACCCACGGACAGGAGTGTATGCTGTATTTCTTTTGTGTCCAGTTGCTGAAACTAAACAAAAGCCAAGTCAAAATGGCACTTAAATCATAATGATCTCATTTCTCGTCTCCACCTCCCAATAAGCTGATACTTCCTGTCTGTTGTGGTTGGGAGCTAGAATGTCACCCCAAAGCCTCATGTGTTCAGAAATGGGTCTTTAGAAGGGGATTATATCATGAGGTGGTATAGTCATCAATGGATTAATCTCACTAGATTAACCTGGGCTAATAAGCTCAAAGATTAATGCACTGATGAGCTGGGTGCTGGTTGTACTGGAGGGACCTGGTCTGAAGAGGCGGTCACTGGGATGTGACCTAAAGGGCAGGTCCTTCTCTCTAGTTCCTCCCTTCTGTAATTGCCTCCCGGCTTCATGAGGTGAACAGCTTCCCCTGTTAGACCCTTCCACCATAACATTCCTGCTCTGGAGTCACCCAGCCAAGGATTGAATCCTCTAAACACCATGAGCCAAAATAAACCTCTCCTCCTGTAAATTGTGGTTGTCGGGTATTGTGTCCAGTGCCCAGAAGTGAGTAAGATACCACCTCTTTCCTCCTCCACAGAGCTGTGTGCTTACCCTTAATCTCAACTCTCCGACTGTGCCAAGCACAGAATGCTGACGCAGGGCAGTTTTAGGACTGGCATGTTGTAGCACTCGGCTCAGGCCCAAAGCTACAGTCACTTTGTCCTTCTTTCTCATGTAACCAAAGGTGAGACCATCAGTGTCACTGGGAAAAGTTCCCAGCAAATGTCATCGCTCTGCTTTTTCAAAGTCAGCCCATGCTTTATGTATTTGCACGTGCCATTGAAAGAATAACCAGCAAAGCCTTCAGTCCCGTGGCCTTTGAGCTGGAAAGCTGGTAGAACACAGTACTCACTCACTTAGCGTCACCCGCTTACCCATCTGTTACTATCTAAGATTTTGCAGTCACCAGCAAACACAGCAAAATAACCATGCACAGGGGACGATTTTGAGCACAGGGCCCTGGGAAGGGCCAGTGAAATCTTTTGGATCAGTCTCCTTTTGACTTTTTCCCATAGACCTCCTTCCCACATGAAAATGTTTGGAATGTGTGGTAGGAATGAAATGGGTTGGTCCCCAGGCAATTACACTTCGGCTGCCAGTGAGATCAGCTATCTGTGGACTGATTTCCGAGTTATGAGTGGCATCAAAATGGGCTAAGATTACAAACAGACAACACTTTTTCAGCAAATAGAACACTCATATTCCTTTTCTCAGATGACTCTTATAGCAACTGCAGAGGTCAGTAAGACACATATTATTGGCAACATTTTATAAACGGGTCCTAGAAAGACACAGAGAGGCTGGAAGAGGTGGGCCTCAATGTGTTTTGGCTTTATTTGATTATGTATCAACCAAGTCCCTTTAGCAGAAGTTGGTATTTTAGGACAAATCAATCATTACATTTGTTCTTAACACTTAATCAATCCACTGCTTGATTCCTAACTGCTCTCAGGGGCTAAATACTTTCACATAACTATCACAAGAGTTGATTCTTCAAGACCCTTTTAGTTTTGCCTGGTTTTGTAATCATGTAGTAGGGTAGGGTAATAAGTGATACATATTTCATCCAACTGCGCTAATAATCTCAAATTATATGAATAGAAAAGCAAGCCTTCGGTGAAGGTATGGTGGCAAGTGTTGTCACTTGTGAAATGTATCGTCAGAAACGTGCAGTTTCGTGGAACTTACTTGTTAAAATACTGGGAAAGATTCAAAGTTATTTTTATAAACTTGACCCCCAAGTGATTATATTATGGAAGAAAAAGTCCTGTCTACATGTGTTCTACTCAGTAGGTCTTTTCTGTGAATATCATTCCTTGCGTGGGGAAGAAAAAAAAATCTCCTATTCCTATTCCCTGAGACAAAGTTAGGTCTGACTTGAACATACAGTAATACCTTGGTTCGTGTGCGCTTCTGTGCACTCGGTTCACGACTAGAAGAGTTTAACAAAATTTTGCTTCTGTGGCTTCACCGCCTGCGTGACGAACACGACAGCAGCAGTCTTCCTTGCATGAACATGAATGCAGCCAGTCTCCCCAGAATCGTGGAACAAACTGAGTTTGTGAACTGAGGCACTGCTGCATATTTTCAGTTATTAAATGGAGCTTGCTAAGGTTCCAGCAGAGATGGAGGAAGTCAAGATCCTTGTCCTCACAGAGCTGACACTCTCCCCGGAAAGTAAACACTAACTATTTCTGTCATATTTCATTTCTGTATATCCAGTACCTAGCAGAGCTTGGAGATCATATTAGTTCCTTAATAAATATGTGCTAAGCAAACAATGTCTCCAGATGCTCAGTCATTGCAAGTTCTAAATTCTGATGAAAACAATACCCAGTGTCCTTCCCAGACAGGAGTTAGAACAAAATACACAGTTGCAATCTAACTAACACCTGATCCTTTTTACCTGCAATTACATTAGTTGTTTGACGATCATGCAGACAATACCCAAGCCTCTTTAAAAACAAACATGGAGCGAAGATGCCATCTTTTTTTTTTTTTTTTAAAGATATGTGTTTTTAACCAAATGAAAGACAGTGGACAGATATGATGGGTCAACGAATCCATTTCCACATTAGTGAAATACTAACACTGTGTTCCTTTTGGAACATGTCACAATAAATTTATCTCTAAATCATAGCTTTTAAAAAAACTAACAATGTGCCAATTGATTATGCCAATAAAAAAATCAGCAAAAACTCCATTAGTATCAGCATTTATAACTGAGGTGACTGAATTAAATGAAAAGATTGCTCAGAGCCTGTGGTACCAGCATATGTCTATAATACCAGCATGCTGGGAGGCTGAGGCAGGAGGATGGTGAGTTCAAGACCAATCTGAGGAATTTAGCAACTTAGCTAGACTCTGTTTCAAATTTGAAAATAAAAATAAATAAGGGCTGCGGATGTAGTTCAGTGAAAGTTTTGAGTTCAATCCTCGATACACAGAAATTCAATAAAAACGTTTAGGAGTTGATTCCAAGTAATTGTTAGACAGCTCAGTGCCTGTTGAAATGGCAATTCTGGTGGTATTCAGGCACAATCTTAAGCTAACTAGAGCTGATACATATAACCAAAGAGCATATCTTACAGCTCCATAAGGAGAAGTTATGAAATATACTTTCCAGAGACAAGATGATGATTCTTATATATCTGGAACATAATGTAGTTATGATAAACTACTACTAAAGAATGAAAACCAAATGACTGTGAATAATTTAAAGCAAATAAGCTTATATACAAATGCTATCCCAGAACTTAAGGAGAGCCACAAACGCATCATGTGAAATATGCTAGAAGTATGGTAGAAAGGGAAAAACAACGATGTTAAATGTAGCTGGAATCTAAATGATACTGAGGCTGCAACAGATATTTGGGTTGTTTGGGGATTGTTTTTCTTCTACCATCTGTGTTTGCTCTTTCATTTTCTGATATTTCTCCAAAGGAAAAAGAAAAACTCAAAGATGAAAATAAAAATGTCTGAATTTCCTTATTATGCTTTTATCTGTTTGATTCTAAAGGCAGGGGATTTAGGAGTGTGTGAACTTGATCCTGAACTCCACGAATGAATTATCACGTTTCCATACCTCTGATAGCCACATAATAACTTACACACCATTTGATAGTTATTTACTGATGCAGTAAAATGTTGAGGTTTTTAAACCACTTTCAATTCTATTTCATTCTACTGCAAAAGATGCCAATCCATCTATAAGGTCATACGTATCTCTGAGTGCTATGTAGATATAAATTTTATTAATGAGAATCTTCAAAGGTACATTTTAATACAGGAAAGTTAGAACACACAGAAATATATGTAGAAAACAATTCTATTTTAATAGCAAATTGATTGTATTATACACTCATCTTTTCACTTGAAATCACTTTTTTTTCCATACTTGTGGCATGAGTACTACTTTAACTGTACATATAATCCTTCCCCTATCACTGATCTTTGAGGATATTTTAAGATTAGTCTTACAGATATTCTTGTACATAAATCTTCATTCCTAAGCCTATATCACTTTTTAGTTGCTAAGTACCATAGAGGACATAGTGTTCTATCATTAGTTCTTCATGGACTCACACGATAACCCTTTGTTCCTGGATATTTTTTCCTTACAAACTACTGAAGGAGTTAAAATATTAATTGCAATGCTACCGAAATATACGTAGTTGATTTACAGAATAACAGGAAGGCAAAAAGGCAAAGAACTCTGGTATCATCTGTTCACTGCCAACAGCATGAAAATCTTTAATATATAGAAATGATTAATATTCCAGGAGACAGAAATGTTTGCTTTTGACCTTGAGCACCAAAGGGGAGAGGGATTGCCTTCAAAAACTGATCACTAAAAAATTACTTTTCTGGTTTAGTAGGTTTATCTCAGCATTGTTTTGTTGTCACTGAAGCTGCCTACACCTATTTTTTCATTCTCCTGTAACTAGCTTGTTCTCACGATGTAGATTAAAATACTCTTGTTGAGATAAAATACAGTCAAACCTTGGATTGAAAGTAATTTGGTCTGGAAGTGTTCTGGAAAATGAGCAAATATTTCTTAGCAATTTTAACTTGATAGTGAGCCATATCTTGCAATGTGATTAGTATGTCATGCTGAATGTCACGTGATCACAACTGAAGGAATTCTTCTCTCTCTTTCTCTCTTCCTCTCCCCCCACCTCTCTCTCTGTTGATATACAAGTGCTTTGGATTATGAGCAGAGGAAATTATTTTCACAAACCAAGTTTTTATTTGATATATTTTGGGGAACAATAAAATAATTTTTGATACATATACACGAATGTGAAATGATAAGCTCAAGGTCAAAAGCAAACACTTCTGTCTCCTGGAATATTAATCATTTCTATGTGTTAAAGATTTTCATGCTGCTCTAGTTAGTTGGAAGTATATCATAGATTGTTGGAGATACTAGTTACTTTACTGTGCTATAGAAAACCTATGAGTCTTGACTGTGAATCTTGAAAATAAGATCATTCAAAGATATAGGAAATTAATTATTAAAATCAAGCACACCATATGAAGATACATACTGAAGAAGAGTAAGTCCTAGGAATGCAGCAGCCCCAGCACCCTAGCACAGGCTTGGGCAGTTTGAAAAGTCTGCTAAGGAAATAGCAACAGTGGGCTAAATATGGGGCGTACACCCACAAAGTGGAGATGGAGGTTATGCCTTTACATTTCTGTGGCTTTTCTACAACTCACAGAAACTCCACTGCTACCTCCTTTTCTTTCCCCAAGAAGGATGTAACTGAATACGGCCCACCTTCCCCAGGTTGTTCCCGACTCAGCAGAAGACAGTAGCTGTCCCTGGCTTGCTGAAGATCTGGACCTGGAGCCACTCCAGACTTTCCTCTCCCTCAGCATCTGCTCTTTGCCACTCCTACACCTTACATTACTAAATCCGCAGGTACCACCTTCAGGATATTTGCTTGAAACGGTCCATTTATCTTCACCATCATTGCTACCATTCCAGTGCAAGTTACCATCATGTCATCTGGACCATTCCAGAAGCCTCCTAATGGGTCTTTCTGTTTTAATCCTCTAACCATCTGTAAATAATTATCTTTATAAAAACATTAATTTCATCATGTCACTGCCTTGCTTAAAACATGTCAGTGGCTTCGCAGCGCATGTGGAAACAGATCCAGTTCTTCTCCATGACCTCCCATGTTGCATGTGACCTGGCTCCTCCTGCCTCTCCTGCTCTGTGTTGGGATCCAGTTGCACTAGCCCTCTCTCAGTTTCTTGAATGGATCCAACTCTTTCAGGCCACAGAGTTTGGGGCATGCTGCTTTCTAAGACTGAAATACTTCCTTCACCCTACTTTGTAACATCCATGTGTATTTACTAGGATATTCTTACCCATCTTTAACACTACAGGGTCATGGTTGGAATGGTAATTGAAACGCTGTAAAAACACTGATTGTTGTGTTCCAGCACACTCACAAGACACTGTAAAGGTTTCAAGGATCCTATTCATTTATTGCCAAAGAATAGTAAGTGAAATATTATTGCATTAGGCACATAAATTTTTTATTGATTTTACCTTCATGTTTTTACCTTTCATATCCCATTATTTATCTTTGTGAACAATCACAAGTTGTAGTGACATTCATGTTTGGTATATATTTATTTAATGTTTTTCTTTTTCACTTGACTGAAAGCTCCCAAGAATATGTTTGATTTCTTTACTACAGATTTCATAGCATTTTGCTGTTGACTGTCATGTAGTGGTCACTCAATATAAATGTGGAATGAATGCAAGTCCAAGAAGCAGTCAAAGCATTTCAAAAGACTAATGACATGATGGCAAAGGAAGATTTAGAGGTTAATCACCCATTTGCAAAAAAGGCGTTCAGAGATTGGCACTTGCTGAGTGCTTGCAACACTTGTAGATAAATGAAAATGTGCACGAATATTTATTAACCATCAGAGAAGAATAGGGTTAAGTCTGAACAAAGGGTAGATAAGTGCAGTAAAGTAACCAGAGGTAAACGTAAAGGCATTTTCTTTGCTGCTACAACTTGTAGTTTGGAAGGCAAAGAATAGAAGCCAAGTGAACATGCTTTCCATTGTAAGAGTTAAACCATGCATTGTATCGTTTGATTTTCATAAGAATCCTGCGAGACAGCAATGAAATGAAGTCCAGTGCTTAGCAGTGCTCTAAATTTCATGGGTCCAGAACTCAAATGCTTGCCTTCCAACCTTGGAGAGTAAGTAGTAAGACAAAAAGCAAAGAACAATCACAGCTAATGTGATCATATTCTGATTTCCTCCTCCTCTGTATCTGTGATAAATTTTGCTGAACTTTCAATAATAAACTGATACACCCTTTTAATAAGGAACAAAGAAATACCCAAAATTTCCAAGTGTCCCAGCCTCAAAATCTGATTTCAGTCTCAGCTGCTATGTCCAATTCTTTTCAGATCAAAGAGTTTTTATTTTTCTTTCCAGTCATATTTCAAATTATACCCTGGGCCACATTTGTCTCCATTCCTTTTAAACCAGTAAGAAAAGCCTCTTTAAAAAGCCTCCATACAGAGGACAACTCATACACCAGCCATGATCCTGGCTTATTTCCATACACCCTAATATGGCTAAGAAAACGTTTGACTGGGGCAGAGTGAGGGTTGCCAAACTTAACAACTTTTGAGTAAGAAAAGTGTCGCAGAGTCTTCTGTTTAGATGTGATGTGATTTCAGTTCAGAAGCAGCGCCTCGCTCTTCTTGTTAATGAAACCATAATTGTTCTTCCAGGCTGTAATAAAAACCAGACACTTGCACCCATGCCTACTTATGGGCAAGACCAATATGTAAAAGCTGCCCAGAAAGGCTCTTGCTGATCATCTATTAAACATGCTGACTTTCTTGGGGATCACTGAGGATCGCCCCATTCATAATTCCCACAAAGGTGTAAAATCGAATAGCTTCAACTAAAGGACAGCTAAAAGGGATGTTGGTTCCTCAATATAACACCCGAGCTCACCTTGGGTTGCCACTGCCTCCCTCAAATGGGGTCAGTGACTGACTTTTTGTTCCTTTTTACTCCCTCTAGATTACTCCAATAGATTTAAAATGTCAGTATGATCTGAAGTGTCACCCTCTCTCTTAGCTCAAGCAGCCCACTACTATCAAATAGGAGGATTTTACAGTGACTGTTTCAGTCTTGCTTCCATCCCCACGGTGGTTTCTTTCTTGGGTGGACTTTCCTGTGCCTCAACTATTACCCTTATTAAATTCAAAGTGTTTTAAAGGCAGAGTTCTGGGTTTGAATTCCAGGACAGCCACGTGCTTGCAGGGTGATCCTGACAAATTGTTTCTCTATTAAAAAGTGGAAAATATCTACCTGACATGGTTGCTGTGGAAATTAAAAGAGGTGACATGCTGTGTGGTGACAGAAAAAATATAAGGTATACCAGAGATTTGTTTCCTTCTTGGGGATTCAGAAAACCTGAGTTGAAGACCCCAAATATTTTTATTTGGATCTGAAATGAAAGAGTAATCCGGAAAGAACTTTGGCATATCCAGGTTATATAGTTATGAATAAACAATATAAAAACACAGTGATAAGTAAAATGTTTATTATCACAATTAGTTTAGGTAATTTAGGCAGCGGTACTGTGTATGAAAAGATTTCATTTTTAAGTCCTAGTGATACTTTTAAATACAGATTCTGTGTGTCCCTGTTTCTTTGACCATGGAAGGATAAATAATGGACTAGAAAAACTCTGCTATACTTCAAAAAGAATAGTGATTAAAGAGTTAAGATCTAGGTAACTAAACAGGAGGAGTGTGGTTATTTCAGACAAGGGAGATCAGCAAAGTCCACTGAGCAGAAATAGCCTGGGGGTGGGGGAATAAGAGGATTGGTTACATTCTCGGATGTCTGTTTTGCCCTTGATTCTGTGGTGTAGACAGGAGGGACTGAAATGACTCACAGAACTGATAGTTTGGGAAGATACAGAAGGGGATGGAATACAGGGAGCAAGGCTGGGTATGCAATACGCTTGGAAATTCTTGAAACCTGAATCAAGATGGGAACAATGAAACTGCAGGAAAAAATAGCTTATGTAGAATCCTAAAAATGTGCACTTACTTTCCCCCTGCACCTCTAGTTTCCTCAGGTAAGTGGACAAGGATCCTCTCTCTCTTGCAGCACCCTAAACTCTGACTCTTATTGACTACAAATCAATAGTAGATTAATTTACTGTAGATTAATTTACAGGAAAGGCCAAGGTAATTTGTATTGTACCTATAAAGTGACCTGGGGCCAGTATATGACTAGAAGCCTTTACATGAATTACATTAGTTGAATACAATTTTGTACATCACGCAAACCAATGGTCAACTCTAAATGACTTCCCCACAAATCTGCAAGTTAGAATATAAATTTATCCTTACACAGAGACAAAAATACTATTTTTTTCTCATTTCCCTCTAGTGCTTATATATTCTCTAGGAATTTTAAGATTTTGAACTACCTTAATCATTTATTTGGATAACTAGTTTGAAAAATGAAATCTAAACTTCTGTTTCTAGTAGCCTTAGCAAAGTAGATTTCCTTCAGTGTGAGTGTGTAACATCCTCTGAACAACTATTCTCTAGAAGGAGACAGGCGCCACTGAAGTTGAGGTGTATCTGGATGGATAAGCCTACCCATTCTTCTCAAACTCTTGCTTCTTTTCCCATTTCCCGTTACTCTCTTACTTTATTTAAATATTAATGCTTTGAAGTGACAGTTTCAGGTTAAATAATAGAATCTTCACCTTATGGGCAGTAAACACCTGAAATACATTTCTTTAGATTGTGGTACCAGGCTAACATGCACATGGGCGTCAGAAGATTTTAGAGACATTACTGGATGAGAGGTTTAAAAGCACCTCTACAGGAGTGAAACCCCTCGGTAGAGTTTTTAAAGTGTCAAGCAGCAGCACAATTCTAGCAAGAGTCTTTTCTTAACATCGTTAGAAACATTGAACTCAGCTTGGATCCAGGGAGATACGTATCAGGGTCTAATATTTTCATAGTTTAGAGCAGTGTGCCAACTATTCTGCATGTGTCTTTCTGAGAAGTTACCATTAAAATGGAAACGGAAAGAAACAAAAAATACTCTGTATGTACAACTGAGGGGAGACTGGAAGAAATTTCCATTTATCATGTGCCAAGTGTCTGCCCAATGCCGTGGGATCTCTTATTTAATGCTCCTAACAAACCACGTGGTGGTGTTTTTCCTCTCTCCATTGGTAGATGAGAACATTGAGGCTTAAGAAGAAACTTGTCAGGCATCAGATAGAGGTGGAAGAGCTGCGACCAGACTAATCTATATCCTCTTTTAACCACTCTAAGGAGAAGTGATTATTTAAAAGAAAGAAAAAGGAAAAGAGAGAAAAGATTGTCTAGAAATGCAGTTATTTCATTCACTTGTGTTTGATTAGAGGCGAATGACTGAGATAAATCTGATCAAGTGCACCAAAACTGGTAAAGATTTAATTGAAATTTCATTGTTTCGAGGGCTAGTGGTCAAGTGTAGGCCTGCACTTAATAAATGACCACCATTAAGATCCTGATTGGAAGAGCACAAAAGAACCTGAGGCAAGTCAATGGCAAGTTGCCACTCCAAACAAATCGTAATCTGTAAGCTCTTAAATTTGAATTACCCTTTGAAGATTGAGGTTCAAGACTGTGAAAAATTAAACATGCTGCCTAGCCTAGGAAATAGTGTATGAATCAAAAATATCATTACCAAGCTTAACTATGTGACTAATCTCCAACTTTCATGACATCTAAGCTGTTTTGTTATTCTTAATGGACTAGATCCCCCTTCGGGTAATGTTCTGGAAATTCTATTTTTTGTGCTAATTTAAAAAAATCATAAGGCATATTCTTTATATTTGGTTTATGTAGGAGTTAAGACCACTTCAAACATACTTTTCTTTCTTAGTCAGATGGCTATTTAATATTGTATCATTCACTGGTTGAAATAAAAGTAAGTTAATCTGCAAAGAAAAAAAAATACCTGAACACCCAAAAAGAACTGAATTATATCTTTGAGAAAAGAATTTCTTGTTCAAAGTCAGACATCAAAGGCTGCCTATTGCAGAAAGTTTATTTTGAGAAGCTTCAGTCAAAACAGTTTGGAAACTATGTAATGAGTCATTTTTTTTTCTTAAAGAAATGTAACTTTGTCTATTCCCACTGCATTTTTGGTTTGGTAGGAGACATCTTTATTCCACAGGATTTTAAAAGCATGCTTAAGATTCCATAGGTTTAGTGTTACATCACTAATGGTTTCTAATGAGATCCAGGCAATATCACGAAGGGCAAAAGAACAGCACAAAAGCTGGTTTCTACAACACTAAATATCATGTATAAAATATGGAAAACTCTCCAGGTTTTATCTGTTGCTGGGGCCACCTGGATTAAAAAGGGAAAAATTCATATTCAATCAACATGAATTAAACACCTGGAATAAAAAGGAAAATTCATATTTAATCAACACTGTTTGGCTACTGGGAACCAGCCATCTAACAGGCTGGATTTTTAAACTTCATGCAAATGTCGGCTGCCCTGTGGTACCATGATCAGGGACCAGATGGGTTGGTGACGCATGATATTTCATTCATCCCATGGAGTGCTTCGGGTCTCAGCTAGTAGCTTGGATTTGCCTAGGTATTTTTAAGGTATGAATTACATTAATTTTCCTTTGGGATGGATGTCTATGTATATAGAAGCAGAGAGTCTAAAATAAATCTTCTCTGAACTTCTAGCAACTCTGGTATTTTAAGGAAGGTAGATGAGAGGACAGTTGGAGTGGGCAGGGTAACCCACAGAAGTCATTGTTTTACAGACCCATCCGTCAATCTCATCGAAAGGCAATTCCATTATTGTTGAGTCCACAACTTCTGCGTGTACATTACTATTCTCATCATAGTGGAGAAGTAGAGAAACGAAGATAAATTAAGGTATGATTTCTGCCATCAGTAAAACATACAATCTGGTCAGGGGGGAGACACAACTAATTATATTATAAAATAGAAGGCAGAGTGAGAAAAATGCAGTGAAAATACATTGCAACATTTCTCATTAAATGACTCATTTTAGGATTGGAAGGTAGCTTGAAAAGGAAATGTAAAAGCAGAGGTTTTTGAAATCTATGATTTTTTTTACAAAAAAGCCTCAATGTCTTAAATTATTTGTAGCATTTTTTTTTACCATTCATTCACACAATTATTGAACTCATAAAATATTCCAGGAGTTAGCTAAGCAAACTTTAACAAGTCCATACCATGAAAGCTTATCAGTTTTCTGCTGAAAACCACTCTCTATGACATTCAATTAAAGAAGAGGCCAGCATGGTGAAGGTCTTCTTCGTGGTATGCTGGGCAAATAGGTTGTTTAAGTGAACTAACAGAATTCACACCCCGTTCACACACATAATTCTGGAGATTGTGTGAAGTTTCCCTTAACCCATTTGTTTACTGTGATTTCCCAAATAAACTGCTTGTCAGGACAAAGTGAAGAGTGCCAATGCTTTCTCATATTTTTCATAAACCTTACTTTGGGCCCAGATACAGGTCTAATAAAAGATAGCCTGTCAATTAGAAAATTCTAAAGATAAACATTTCTAATTTCTGTTTAGTATAGAACTTTAACTTAGCAAGCAGTACTGTCGCTCAGGATAATACAGAGTTGACCAACCATACTGGCGTTGTTTCCAGCAAGAATTTGGTGGAGTATCATATAGTTGTCAGCTATTTTGTGATTTGGGTCTTCATAATTTTACTGACAGTTTAAGACTTTCCGCTATACTATAAGAATCTACCTAACAGTTGAGTTCAGTGTCCTGAAACTTAGCCATTTATAAGAATTCGCTGCTAATTTTTGAAAGAAAAAAGGCAATGATAGTGTAAGAGAGTGAAAGAGGCTCAGCTATTTGTCTACATAAGCATCTTTTTCTTTTATAAAAATAATAAGGACTCATTTAAAAATTTAAACATAAGAAAGTACAAATAACATTCTAAAAAGTTATCTATATCCAGCACTCAGGAATAATATTTGTTAATGTTTAGTGAACATAATTTTAAATATCTCTTTAAATAAATAGAAGAATGGCTCAATAGGTAAATAGAAGTACTTTTACATAGTATAGTATTTGAAAATAGTATGTATTGAACAAAGAGAAATAGCTTAAGTCTTACAAGTTGATAAACATGAGATACTTATGAGAAGAATATATTATTTCTAAAGAGTTAAAATCATGAAAAAAATAAAAGATTGGAGTTATTGCTTCAACCACAGATATTGTCTTTAGATATGTAACTTCCTGTTATAAAGTATAGGGAAATTTATATATATTTTTTCTTGTAGTCCATCCCTTCCCTGTTTAAAAAATATTATTTTATACTGTTGAAGCATATAAAGTTTACATTTTATAACCAATTGCTCAGCTTTAGTTTTACAAGTAAATCTATTAATTATAAGACAGTCTCAGTTTGATAGAAAACAACTGCACTCTAGCCACTAAAGTCATGTGATTAATTTTCATCTCTCCTCCTTCACCCTTATAATTTTTATTGTGGCTTCACATTAATATCTAGGTTTTTCTAAGAAATGAATTCCATTGCCATATGTCATATTAGGAGCCTTCTTTTTAAAATCTATCAAAATAATGAAAATGTTAAGATACATCTTGAAGTCAACACTTCCTAAAATTTGCGACTATCTTGTCACAGCCCATTCCCTACCCCAGGCAACAATATTGTGTCAGTATTGCTTAGTAACACATGGATTATTTTTTGAAATCAAGCAACTGTAGACATCTAGTGTTTGTAGAGTATGACATTTCCAAATGATATCAGTTATTAATTATGTAAGGTAGTCTTTCAGACCACCTAAACATTTGTAATAGGTAAAACGTGACACCAAAATGTAGTAGTAAAAATGGTATTTGTCCTTGTGTTATTACTTTTCTTCAGATATTTTGTATATTCTATAATGGTATCTAAGCAAGGTCATTCAATATCTAGACTTTCAAATATCTTCCGGCAATCTTTAGACCTGTACCAGGTATCTCTTAGATTTTATTGCTCCTTTTTTTTTTCTTTTTTCAGCTAGGTGTTTCTTTTTTAGTTTCAAGAGAAAAAACAATAAAAACAATGATACAAATTTGCAAAACAAGATAATAAGGGAGGCCATTTTTGGACGACTGGAGAAGAGAACAAGTCAACGAGAAACTAAGACCTCCTGTGAATCAACACCATGTGTGGGCTAACTGGGGGAAAGCCAGATGCCAGCCCTTTCCTGTGAGTTGGCACCATTTGCAGACTTCAGGACAGGAGAACAAGAGGTCAACAAGAAGCTAAGACGTCCTGTGAGTTGGCACCATGTGCGGGCTGACTGGGGGAGAGCCAGACAATAACCTCTTCTGATGCAGGGAGGCAAGAAGAGCTAATGTTCCACCCCCAACTCAAGCAACTGACTGATCAGGAGAAACACAGGCTGTGAAGATAGCTCATGAGGTAAAATACAACTTAATGCTTATGGTGTTTAGGGTTTCACTGACTTTGCAATCCTAAAGATAATAGGGAAGTGACAATGGTTAATACATTGCATATTGTTGTCTTCAAAGTAGTTACTCAGATTGAAAGCTATAGGCATGAAAACTTGATCAAAAATATAAGCACAAACCTTTCTTTTCAATGAGCTAAGAGAAATTAGTAGTATAACTTTCTTAACTATCTTACATATATATATATATATATTTTTCCTTTTCCCTTCCTTCTTTTCTCCTTTCCCCATCCCAGTTTCTCTTTCCCTTTGAACAGTTTCTTCCCATTTCACAATATCTGTTGTACAGTTTGGATCTTACTCTCTCAGCTTCTCATACTAACTAGGGAGACAATATGATGTTTACACATGTGAGTCTGACTTATTTCACTTATGAGTATGGTCTCAAGTTGCATCCATTTACCTATAAGTGTCTCAAATTTATGCTTCCTTATGGCTGAGTAGTGTTCCATTATTTTAAAACACCACATCTTTTTTATCTATTCCTCAGTTGATGGGCATTTGGCTTGTTTACAAGATCTGGCTATTACAAATTGTGCTGCTATAAGCAGATTTTAATGGCAGCATAATTTGTTCAACTTTTTGACAATAGAGAACTGGATATTTTCCCATGGAAACTGACAGATTTGTGAGTAAAATGGTCCAAGGATAATTCTAATTGTATAGGTCCTTAGGTATTCAGTAGAAAGACCAAAAGATCAGTCAGTGAAATCTTATTACAGTGCAGAGAGACCACTCTCATCACTAGGGGCTGAAGGTTACACTTAGAATATGTCTTAAAAGTTTCCGGTTACCATCTGTGTAGACATGAACTGAAACACTCCTCCATATCCACACACCCACTGAGAGCTGAGTTTTCTTGACAATCAAGTATGTAGATGGGTGGGACGGAAGCACATTTAAAAAATTTCGGGACCATCCCAAATTTTCATTAGATGCATTGCTTCAGTTCTTGCTTTCTTGAATTTGTAGGTGAAGGTGTATTTTTATGGTTCATTTCATTATTTCTTTAAAACCAGGGTTTTTATGTGTGATCATCATAGTGTATGTTTTTTATGACTTTTTTAGGTGCTGAGTCTTCCAAAGCTTGGCGTAGATGATGTCAATACTCTCGGACTAGCCAGGGACTATGGAAATATTCAAACACTTTTAAGTCATCTGAGTTATCTCAGACATTAAAGGTATAAATATCATTTTGGCTTCGTGACACTGACTCAACCCATTGGCTCAAATTGTGACACTGGCTCAAGATTTTATAAAGCACCTACTGTGTGTTTGACACAGTGCTAAGCAAGGAAGATGCCATTGCAAATACAAGAGGCATGGTCTTAGTCTTATTAAACTTGTGGTCTGATAGGAACATAAAAGTTAAGTATCCCAATACAGCATGATAATTGTACCATACTTTCCAGAGAAAATATCAGTGATTGTCAGAGCACAGAGGAAGGCAGAAAATCAAATTTGAGTCTATTAATTTTCCGTGGCAAAGTGGTTTCTAAGCTGATGCTTGAAAGAATCGGTGCTATGTGAATGAAGAGGGTTAGAGTGGGAAATATTCCTAATTTCCCGGGGAGTGTAACTGTGCCCCCAGGGTGCTCTTCAATCCTAAAATGTTCTTTCTCCTGGGTTTCACCTTGGGTCACTACTACATGTTGCTGGACTCTGTGTCCTCAGTGCCTCCTGCCTCATACAAAATCAGAGGAGTGCACAGAGGAGAGAGGAGAGGGAATTTGCCTGGGATTTTGGACCTGGGTATGCTGTCCAAAGCACAAGCTGTTTGCAATTGCGAGTTTAGATTTTTCTCAGAGACAGAACATGACTGAACTCTCTCTACTGGCAAAAGTCAGCCTCCTGACTTTTCTTCCTAAAGTTTTCCACTACACGTAAACACAAATGTTGGCATGTGGACCTCTGACTTCAGCCAGCTGCTTGCTTTCTACGCTGCGTATGTTGCCGAGACCAATCTCACCTTTGTCCAGCTGCCTCTTAGACACAGCTGCCATCTGACCTGCTTCTGCGGTGACCCACAGCCCTGGCACAATGCTGGGTCATTGGGTTACACTTTCCAGAGTGCAGTGATAATTGCAAAATTTACTGAGCAGAGAAATATGACCCATTGCATTCAGTCTAAAAATAATCTTTTTCTCTGCAAAAGAAAATCTAATTACCTTGTCCTTCGCTATGAAAAACTGGCTTCATGTGGGTAAGGAAACAGGGAACCTTGCTTTGAAGTAGACCATACATTCCAAAACTTTACTGGAAGTTTGGGGCCTGCTTCTGATTAGATAATTGACATGAGTTTCTACCAAATAAACACTGAAGCCTTCCAAAACAGAGGAGCACATGAAGGAAACGTATCGACGCTTAAAGTAGAAAGCCTCCTGTTATAATTCATTACCAGGGAGAAGTTCACTTGTCCTTTGTCAACCAATATGAAGACCTAAGCAGCAGAAACTATGCAAGACAAAAATCTGATTGAAGCTTCAAATTAGTATTCAGCTTTTTGTAGGTTCTCACAGATCTCATGTTGATCATAAAGAGGAGTGTCCACATTTACAGTGTCCCACCTTATCTCTCAGAACTGAATGAAATATGAGTCTTGAAAAGCATTCCATTTCTTCAGAATTTTTATGTCTTTAAATTCAGAACATTATAAGTACATTGTAAGAAAAAAACCCGTAACAACCCAGGTCTATGCATGTGTTTATCTCTTCAAGACGTGTGATTTATGTGTAGATGACTCAGAGTTAAACAAGAAAAAGGGAAAACAATGGAAGTCTTAAGAGTTTTTTACAGATGAAGTTATACCACATGGCTTGGAAGTTAGTGTGACAAAAAGTATGGTTTGAAAATTCCAATCTTCCTGTCACATATCTGTGACTTTTCAGGCATCTATATGAGAAAACAAAAACAGTATCTTGTATCTCAAAACAACCACTTCAGTACAAGAATGCATATAAGAATTGCGGCTTCATCGAGCTTTCTGAAGACTCTGTGCCAGTGACTTTCTACTTTCCCAAGTGGTTTCATCATCTACCTTTGTGTACCTCGTAAAATGAAACAGGGGCTTTATTCTGTTTTTAAGAGGTTCAGATTTATGAAAATAATTTTGTTTACCTCTGAAAAGTGTGGCGAAGGGGTCAATAAACAACAATCAAGCAATTTTCTGTTAAAGGGGTAGCTTCTAGAAGAAGGCTTTTGCTGTTGTGAATTGTTTCTTGTTTTAAAGAATCTTTCCTATCTAAAAAAGGTCATGGGTTTCACTAACAATTTCTTGGGTTTTGATATTTTAATTATGTAAGATAGTACACTGGGGAGAACTGGGTTAAGGGTATTTGGGATGTTTTGGTACTATTTTGGTAACTTCCTGTAATCTATAATTATTTCAAAAGAAAAAATAGAAAATGAAAAACATTAAATGTCAGTGATCAAAATGAACAAACAAAAAACAAGTGCAGTCTAGCTCAAGAAGGCACATGTGGAGACTGCTTGTTAGATAGAACATTCCCTGTAACGCTGGCTATGGGAGCCCTCTAGCAAGCCTACGTCTTTGCATTCCTCCATGGAGGCAAGCTTGACAATGTTGACCTTCCCTAAGGACAAGGAATAAAGAAAAAACTGAAACAATATCTGCTCCCCCACAAATGTCAGCAGCACTTCATTAGATCTTGATTCAATATTAATGTTTCTGATGGGTTAAAAACTGGTGGTCAACTTAACACCAGCTGGTGTTGAACATAGATGGCCTACCTGAGGAAAGTTGCCAGCATAAAAGGAGACGTGGAAAGGAAGAGCAAGGCATTGAGGGTTCACCTAAATGCCATTGTTTGGAACCATCAGTTCTCCAGGAGGAGCTTGCCGTGGCTAGCTTCCCCAGTATGGATCCAGCCATTATCACTGAAGTATGGATTAAGCCGTTACCATTGGAGGAGCTCAGGACCTTGTCTTGGAGAATGGCTGTGGTTCACATTGAGGGAGCTCTGTTCCTTACATTGAGCATTGCTTCCTAGCTCTGGAGGGGAAGATGTGTGCTGTTTAATCTCCATGAGAAGCTTGTCACACTGGCTTCCTGATATGTACTCGACTGTTCTTATATCAGAGGAGCTCAGGACCTCAATGTCACTGAGGATGGCTGTGGTACTTTTCAGGGGGGCTCTGTTCCTTATTTTGAATGTCACTTCTTGGCTCCAGTATAGAACTCTCAACCTACCGGCACAGATCCTTCACCCTGCTGGCATAGACTTTCTAGCTTCCACCACTGACTTGTAGGCCTTCCCGGTCCAGATCCATAAAACAGACTTGTATGAGTCCTTGTCACGGGATCTAGACCTCCAGTTGGACTCATGGGAGGCACTGTCATGGGCTCTATGTCTTGAGCTGGCCTCATGCAGGACATTGCTGTGGGGTCCAGGCCCTCTGCTGAATTTTCTAGGTCTTTATTGTGTGGACAAATTTCCTGCACTTTCTTGTATTTAACTCTGGGTGATCACCATAAAATAATATTATAAATTCTGTGTCGTGTATGTAATTATTCTCCTTGCAACTCCTGACTACAACAATGTTCTTTACAGCAAATAATAAAATTCAAAACATTCTCTGTCTGTTCCTCTTAATAATTACTCTTCGAAAGCAAAAGACATATGACTACTATGAAGAAAGGGAGACAATGTATTCCACCAGAAAAGTTCAGGGAGTCTTAAATTCCTTTCTCTGTCTTCCACCCTAGTATTGTTTCACATACTAAACTGGGATTTTTAGTGAAATGCCAATAGCATTGTGACTATGGAAAATGTCTTCAATGCTGATAGAAGAATTGACAATGTAACCTCACAGTTTAGTTTAGATTTGCCTTGCTTCTTACATTTTATTCATTTATTTGAAGACTCCAAAGATCCTTTGGCTGGTTCAGTTAAAGCAGAAATATAAACAAATATCTCAAACTAATTGATATTGTATACACAAAATAGGCAACTGAACACTTAACCTGGATGACTAGAAAAAGATTTATTCAGGAATAGAGTTTGTGTTTGAGAGTGCAAGTGTGATCTAAAAATGGCATCGTAAGTTCTTTCAAATATTTTGGGGTCAATTTTAGTGGCAAACTAAATAAAACTAATAAAGTTCTCACCTTATTCAATGTGTGAAAATTAATAAGTGGAAAATCCAAGAACTATAGTAATTTCTTCTAATAAATAGCTGTTAATTGACAAAGAGGGACACTTTGGTGTCTAAACTTAAGCAACAGTCCCTTGATCTTTCTCCTTACCTAGTACAGCGCTGGGAATGCATCTGCTGTGCAGCGCCACATTATACAACTCAACACCAACATGAACCTCAATTTGTTATAAAAGTTGATTTTATTTTAAAAGAGTGTAGTCTGTATCTGTACATATAAACCTTGCATTTTTCTAGAAAAATAAATTTAGGACTGAAGAATGGTTCTCAGTGGAAGGAAGTTAAACAATTAAACTAAATAAGTAAGCCATGAACTAGGCTACCAGAAAAGAGAACAACAGTGAACGAAACTGATGTTCTGGAGCCAGTCAAAGGGAAATGAGATGAGCTTACAATTGAATGACCCTGGTAATGTAACTATCATGTTAAAGGAAAGATTCCTAAGGATTTAATATTTTACAAAAGGAATATATGCTTTACTATCTTACCAAAAGAAAATATACAAATGAGAATACATTTTAAAAATCAATAGAATATGTTTATTGAAGTATATAATTAAAATGTATTATTTGCTAATAGATTCTTTGAAGAATATTATAGCCTTGCCAAAATTCTCATGATCTCAACATTACTCACTTCCCCCTTTCCTGTCCTCCTCTCCGGTCTCACCAAAATGTGACAAAACTTGTGGTTTATTGAAAGTCAGTGTCATTCTAGAAAGATAGACCATTCTAAAAGTAAAATGTAAACTTTTAAGTGATGTCGTTAGAGCCAATTCCATGAAATTCTTTAACCCACTCAGCTTGTTTTGCTTAAGAAGTGCCAAGCTGAAACTGAGAGTGTTAGAATGACTGTTCCCTCCCTGGACAAGAGAGTGCTGCTGAGTAAGGACAATGGAACACCAATAGCAACCGTGAGCAGTGATTGCTTCGGGTGGAAGGGAGGAAACAGGATCTACTGTTGAGGACAGCGAAAGCTTTCCCCAGGCAGCAGTTTCCTGGGGCTGGCTGTCAACACCCCAGTGAATAGTCAGTTTCTGCGCTTGGACTTTGGCAAGCAGTGAGGTGGGTCAGGCTCTGGAGATTGGAGCAGGGGAATCTCTCACCCAGAGGTGAGTGGCACCCATGATGAGTAAGGGTGAGAGCCTGTCAGGAAGCCAACAGGCAAAGCGCTAGGCTGAGGCTGCAGCCAGGAGTCAGGAGTCAAATGAGCACCAGATGCAGGAGAAAGCTGGCTTAGGAGAGACCTCAGTGGGAGCAGCAGGTACTTCCTATGTTGCTGGCATGGCTTTTCCAATGCTTAAGGAAGTATCCACTCAAACCCTGTGTATTCCTTCACTTATGCGTGTTGATGTATTGGAGAGATGAGGAGACCATTAAGACTGGGGACACAGACATGAGCCAAGATGATGTTCAAGTTGTACGAAGATTGACAAGTGGCAGGCGATTAAACGATGGTGAGGACAGGACCGAGAGGGGAGGACAATTGCTACGTCATAGTAAAGAGATCCTGAGGTTTTGTGTGTTCCCACTAAATAACCCTTCCCAGTCCCAGTAAGGAGAAAAGCAGCTCCCATAGTCTGTGTTCCTAGAAGAAAATCTCGCAGTTGCCCAATCTCACCAGTGTGGGCTGAACTGGAAGCCATCAGGGCATCCTTGAGGAGATTTCTACACCCTTCAGAAGTCTCAGTCCTTCCAGTACTCTTGCATCCCCATACTCCCTCACATATCTCCTGCTCTGAACCTGTGTTACGTTATCCTCTTTCCTGGATTCTCTATTATCTCTTTCCTACCATCAGACATCAGCAGAAAATCAGAATCTGAAACTCTTCTTTGAATATTCTCTCCAACTTCACACTTTCTACCTCCCCTCACAATTTCCACTGCTGCATCACAGAGCCTGCAGGTGGGAGAGGTATGCTCCCTTGCCCCCTTTGCTCATTTTTTTGAGACCAGGTCTCACTAGGTAGCCCAGAGTAGCCTCAAACTCACAGCAGTCCTCCTGCCTTGGCTTCCCAAGTGCCGGGATTACAAGCAAGTGCCTCCATGCCCGGCTCTGTTGCCCTTTTTTTATCTATCATTTTCCCATAAAGGGCTACTCCCTACCCACCTTGCTGCAGGCTTTTACTGATTCTCAGTTGCACCTCTGTATTTCTAGATTTCAGCTTCTGGTTAAAACTCTTTCCAATATTATGTCTGGCATAATCCCAGGTAATTTCAATATTCTTGTTCATGATCTTTCTAATATTCCTCTTAGTGTTTGGAGCACTTGCCTCCAATGATCTTCTCCTCCAGCATGCCTCAGCCGCCCATCCTTCTGACATCTCTCTCAGCGCTGTTTTCCAGGTAGTAAACAGGCAGACAGCTGAGCCAGCTGAAGGGAAATGCACAGTTGAGCTAACTGGCTCTGCATACAATTCACCGAGTGGCCTCTTAGTGCCCCTGGCAATTTTGCTCGGTTATCCAACTTCAAATATCTTCTGTTCTCTGGAAACCTCCCCACTCCTACTACTTTCCTTATTCTCAGCTGAAAAATTTATTTCTCTTTTTACTGAGAAAATGAGGCCAGCAGTGAGGGCTCCACAGGTTCCTAGCACCAGACTTTCCAGTCTACGGAGACTGAGGGCGGCTTCGCTGGGTTGTCCATGCACCTATGTATGGTCAACCCTTCCTCTGGGTTCCATCCTTCTCTCACCTCTCCTGAAGGTGTCACCTCCTCTGCATCATGAATTATCTCTCCAGTGAATTAATCCCACGTAGGTGTACCAAAATAGATCTCATTTTAAATTAAGAGAAACATTCACTAAACCAATGTGACTCTCTAACCACCATTTCAGTCTTCTTCCCTTCGAACAAAAATTTCCAAAAGAATATCTCTACTCATTTCCACTTTTTTCTTCCTGTCCTCTTCTGATCCTGTGTCAATCAGAATTTTTCTTCACTATTCTCTTGACTTTGAAAGGAAATCAATATTTCTACATTGCCAGCGCATTTATAAAGTCTTAATTCTTATCTTAATCTTTTAGTATTTGACATAGTCACTTTCTCCTTTTGACGCTTCCCACCCCCAGCATCTTCTTTTTTGCTGGGTGACTCTTTTGCTACCCCGCATTGGCCTTTCTTTTGGAGTTTCTCTGCTTGCTTCTAGTTTTTACTCCAATCTTGTAATTATCGAAGAATTGTAAACACCATCCTGAGACTGTCCTCTATCTCGTTGCTTTGACATCGTCTTGTCTCTTCAGTTTTAAATACTATTCAGATGCTGATAACTCCCAAATACATCTTTCTCAAGACTTCTTCCTTCAGCTATCTATTTTATAATTCCAATTGAATGCTTAAGTGCCATGTCAAATACTGTTCAAAATAAAATTAATGATTTCTACCCCCAAACTCCTATTTCTGTTTTTTTTTTCTTTTTTTTTCTGACTTTGGTCAGTGGAGACTTTATTCTTCCCCAGTTTCTTAGTCTAAAAACCTTGAGCTCACTTCTGACTCCTTCCAGGGGTATACAGGTAAGTGTGCAAAGCAGGCTGTCAGCTCTGAAGGATGAGCAGCAAGGGATGGCCAGACCACCCTGTACAAACACTCCCACCATTGGCCATTCCTCGCTCCAAAGATGGGGCCCTTAGTGGTCCCTGTGAACACACATATATAATCCATTGAATTGCAATTTTTCATTCTGCCTGAACCGTCATTCTATTGCTCCAGCTTTGGGAACATTAGTTATAAGAGCTGGGACTACATTCTCCTTTCTTTATGGAAAATAAAACAATAACTTTCTACCATACCAAACTAGATTGCTGAAGAGATAATCATAAGAAGCAGGAGAGTAATGATAGCATGGTACATATCAGGGACACTGTCCAATGACATTCCCAGTAACAGCTCGGTCTCAGAAAAATGGCTAATTGCAAATATTTGATAAGTGCTTAAGAGTTTTCCCAAAGCTCTAAACCCTAGGGGAAGATAGAGTGTTCCCAGGCCAGACTAAAACCTTTTAAAAACATAAATATGTTGCCAAGATGCCGAGTGGATATTTAAATCATCCACTTCCTGTTTCAGTGCTATCTCTCTGTTTTGGAAAAGGACCAAAAATGTTTCATTCTTTTTGGCACTGCTTTCTTCATTTAAAAAGGATTTATACTTCAGGGGTTTTGACTTCAGGGGGGAAAAAAGCACATATTTTGGATTTCAGATTCTGAATGTTTTGACCCTTTCAAACAAAAACACACCACTCTGTGGCCAGTGGGGTGAGAGAAACAGATCAGGGATAGGACATGTCCAAATGAACTTCCCAAGTGACAGGCAAAGGGGAGACTGGCCCACCTACAATGGCTTGTTTAGGAAACATGAAAAATAGCTCATCTGAGAAGATCTTTACTAGACCGTTTGTAAATAGCTTTGTTTGAATGTAATTTAAAATCATCTAAGTATTTCTATTGTGCCTGTGTCAGTCAGTTTAACTGTAAATGTGACGAAAACACTTCCAGGGTTGGTTTACGAGGTTTTCATCATAGCCAGTAGAAGATTCTGAGTGATATGTCTTGGGTAGACAAAGTTCTCTGAAGGTTCTCACCTAGGATGAGGGCTGGTGAGAAAGGAGCAGGGAAAATTCCCAGAACTCCCTGCATAACCTCCTGAACTGTGCACGTTATCTGCCTATGCAGTTTGAAAAAACTCCAGATGATTCTGGTTCTCCCTGCCCAGCCTCCCAGCTAAGATTCCCCAGGGAGATAGAATAACATTAGAAGTATTCTTACAACATCAGCAAACATTCTTTCTTCAGTTAATTGAACTGACATGCATTTAGCATATTTGGAGCAACAACCTTATATTTACTATTGTGTTCAACAAAAGAATCGGGTGTGGGTTATACAAAGATCAGTCAAATAAATTTTCTATTTTTTGATGATACAGACTGAAGAGAATAGGAAACTTTATTAATAGCAAAGCTAATAAGGAGGTGGAGATATAAGTGTTGAATTAAGAGTTGACTATTAGTCAGTAGGGGTGAATGAAAAGTGTTCAAGATCAAGGAAATTATGTTCTGAGTTGCAAGCACATTTTGGTCCATACACACAGGGAAAATCTGTGGGAGGCCTGGGTGGTTAGCTATTGTCTGTGGCCCAGGAGAGCCAAGAAGCTTGCACACACTCACCTCACACCACCCTATCAGGTGAAGGGGTGAAGAAGCTACCTCAGACTAAGACTGCAAATACTGAGAAAGAATTAAGGCCTAAACAGATCTCACAGAGAAATGTTGAGTTTCACAAAATTGCTGCCACTTCAAAAACTACCTGTTTTCTCTCTGTATCAGTACAACAGATAAATTTATTAGAACAAAATTTATAGAAAGAAAAGGATTATTTCGGCTTAAAGTTTCTGAAGTCTCACTCCATGATTAGTTGGTCCCATTGCTTTGGGCCTGTGGTGGTGGGCACATCATGGTGGGAGCACAAGGAATAGCGACACCACTCACTTCCTGGCCAGGGAGCCAAAAAGAAGTGGAAGGGCCTGTGGACTCACTATTCCTTCAAGGCCACACCGCTAATAATCTGAACACGTCCTTCTGGGACCCACCTCCTAAATGCTCTACCACTTCTCAGCAGTGTGTCTCTGGGGAAGCAAGACTTTAACACGCAGGCGTTTGGAAGAGATTGAAGATGTAAACGTTAGTCCTGGGACACTTGTGTGGACACAAAGAAAAGAAGACTATTAGCCACAGGTGTGTGTTTGTGTATGTGTGTGTGTGTGTGTGCGTGTGCGCGTGTGTGTGTGTGTGTGTGTGTGTATAAAGTCAACAGTTTGATCCTTTCATTAACCAGTTCAAAGATCCCTGTAACTCTCACCCCAGGGAGCCATCTCAGAGGGCATACTGTTCTCATAGGGAGCTTTTCTAGGAGAGCTGCATATAGGACAAAATGTATGTTCCGGAGTATTGAAAAAACAACATACATATTCTTACTAACGGTTGCTCAGAGTGCATTCTCATGTAAATAAATTATGTATAATTATAATCAAGAAGGGAAAGGCAAAATAGATTCCTCATCAGGTGTAACATGTCATTCAAATGTGGGTCAGAAACTAGGTAAATTTAAGGAAATTTGACTATGACAGCTGAGAGTAATCTGTTGGAGAAGTTGTTATATTCAGCTATTTGATTTATTTCATATGGTAGGATTTAAGTCAGTTCTTTGAAAATGTAGGATTAGGCCATTTGAGTTGGTTGGACAGCAACTGGCAACTAGTCATAATATGTTCACTTTTAGTAAGCATTTATGATCCTTAAGTTGATGCTACCACTGAGAATAATATTAATCAATGTAAATACTTTTAATAAAAATTCAATATGTACTAAGTGTTTTGGTGACCTTACTTTTTCTGTAAAGCATCCAAGATTCCTTTTAAAAGTTTATAGTCTTTGGTTTTCTAAATATTGTCAAAAGATGAGGGGAAAAATTCTTAAACTCAAGGGTGTTCTTGTGAAATCTGGCTCCCATGTTCCATTTCTGTCTGTATAGGTTAATTTTTTTTTCTAGCAATGAAAATATGTTCTCATCACCTCTGCAATATGAAGCTCTCTATTGGCTTCCAGCCCTTGGTGACTACCAGTAAGCTGTCAAGGCATTAACATTTGAGTGGCTCCAAAGTTAATTTGAGGGGATTTTCATCTTGTTTTCTTTGTTTTCTAATGTGACTGCCCTAAACGTCTCTTTTCATGTTGAAAAATTAAAAAAAAGACAAACACGACCAAAACTGACATGTCAAAATCTAGACAATTATATCCTGTTCAACATACATTTTGGCATAAATGTAGCTCTTATAGACAAGACCTGAGCTAAAACCCAACACGTAAGGTTGGTTAAAAAAAAATGCTAGTGCCATCAGAGGAGGGAATGGATGTTATTGAGCTTATATCGGCTCTGGGTCAAGTTATTTGTTTTATTTATTTAGTTCTTATAACTCCTTACCCACCTGTATCTCACAGATGAGGAACAGGAGCTCAAGAAGATTCACTATTTCCTCAGGCACTTCCAGGATCTGCAGACCCTACATATTTTACACTACACAGACAATATCTCTTACGTTCTGTTGTGTGTCAGTGGGTATCTATCAGCTTCGGTTGCCCAGGATACTTTAGTAAAAGGAATTTTGAAGCAATAAGAACAAATAATATGATAGATTAGCAAGAGCCCATGAGTAAGACTGCTGTAGGCATACTATTTGTGTATTCAGTATTATACTAGGATGCCTTTCATGAAAGGTATTTTAGTTTGAAAGTAGGGAGAGGAGGAGTATAAAATCCTCATGAATTTTAACCTTCGAATTCTTTCTTTAGTAGACACCGATTTTCTATGAGTTGCAATCCTTTCTCCTGGTTGTACTGGTTTCTTATATATTACATCTTAAAGTTTTTACTTTTCTTTTAAATCCCTTGGCAATGAGTCTTTAATCATCCTCATTCAAAGTTAGCTTTAGCTCAGCATTAAAATTAATGTTATATTGTTTGATGTTTGTTTAAAATACTTCAATGAGGCAATGTAATCTACATATGCATATGTAAATTAACTCTAATAGAAACCTAGAAAGTGTCAAGTTAGTAGGAGAAGGAACCTATTTACGAGTACACACTCTAGAAATCGTAAGTTAATATTTTCAGCAGCACTACCGAAATCCATATCTGAAAGGCTATAAATAGGCACAAAGGATGTAGCAATAACTTTCACTGCACAAATGAATAGTGGTCAACATACGTGATTGGGTTAGCTAAGAGATTCACACAAGCATTTTCATTCTTGTGTATGTAGGGATGAAGAATCCAACAAACCTACCACTCAGGGGTATACCATAAATCTGACACTGTATCCAGGAGAAACTGGCCTGACTAGAGCATAAGCTGACCTCACCACGGAGTATGGTGATGTTTGCCAGGGTGAGGACTCTTGGCACGAGTACCTGCAGAAACACTTACAAGGACAGAGTCAGGCCTTCATCAAGTACATGCAGCAGGGTTTGTGCCTCCTGCTAACAGATGTTTACATGTGGGGTAGAATTTAATCTCTAGTGTAACACATCGCTTGACATTGAGATTAGCTGGCACCAAGCAAGGCTTGTATAAAACTTGGTGGTTGTTGATATCCACCACAGAGTCCAACTATGAAGAAGCAGATTAGCTTTGGTCATCCTGTACCAGCCAATTATGGCAGGAATGCTGGGAAAGACAGTGTCTTTTTCCAGTCTTCTCAGAATGGTTCATTGGAATGAAGGAGGGAAATTTTCCAAGAGGCAGAGCCCTACAGCCTGAAATCCCTAGACTTCAGCCCAGAGCCATGGGTTGGAGGTAGGACCAGAGTGTTGGATCAGATATCAAATGAGATTTAAATTTGAAAACAAATGTTTATCTTGAATTTAGAAACTAGCAGAGTTGTAATTAAGGGGCTTCCTGTGATCAATGATAAAGGGAAATTTGACATAGAACAATTAAGGGTATTGATAGAGAAAGTAAACTAACCACTTTGTCATTATATCCTCAATATATTGAGACCCTTCAACTATCATAAAACTTCAACTAAGGAGTCATGCTAACATAAAAATAATTGAGCCTATTGTTAATGCTTTAATAAATATAACATCAGAAGTCTTTGGACTTCAGATTCTTCAGATTCTCAAGGAGCAAGCTTTCCACTTTTCCCACTAAGAGAATCATTTCTATTTAAAAGCTTGAACATGGAAAAACAGAAACAAGGACCAGAGGCCAACTCTTTGACTACCAAGATTGTTTTCACTTCTTTACTGAGCATTATCCTGCCACCACAGCTATTGTCTCAGAAGAAGGCAACACATTCAAAGCTAAATCTCCTTAAGATAATTAAATTCTCTTCAATTAATAATGGAGACTGAACGAGGAAAAGATGAAACTTTTTAAAAATTATGGTAACTGCTAATAGGATATAGAAGTCAGTGTTATCTACCAGATCTATTGCTTGGGAGCCACATTGTGACAAGAAAAGCTATCAGAAAAAATATTTCTCCTTTAACCCACTTGCCATACTCTCAAATTTGTCTAATGATTTCAAATAAATTGACAGGTATATGATAACAATACCTTAAGAGTTCTAACAGGACTGCTTTTTTGTAGATAAAACTGGTGGCTAAGCATTGATCACATATACACAAGCAACTTAGACCTTAGTCCTCTAATATTAGTATATTAGACTTCTGTGCAACATGGAGCAAGTAAACTTGAAAAGAACATTTGCACTATGCTTCAAATACCCAAATAGAGCAGGAAAAATTTTAAAAATCACTTAGAAACAATAAGCTTGAAAGATGATGTTCCAGCTACGAACAGAATAGAAATACTCTGCCTACAGGAACCTGCTAATGGAAAGAGGACGGTCAGCAAGAAGCGAACCCTGGGCTGAGGGGAGAAAAAGCCCTTTTCATGTGAGGAAAAGGGGCCCAAATTTCAAGTGCCTGCTTAGAAAGTCCAGCCAAAACACAGATGTAAAGTATTACCTAAAAACAACAAAATCAACAGAAACCAAAGGAGGCAAATTGGAAGCTCTCCCATGGAGATTCATCCACAATCCATGTAATGTCTTAAAAATCAGAATGTAGAGGTGTGATTTGTAGTTCCCAGGAAGAGGTTTAAAAGTCTTCTTTGGATACACTTGTTTTAAAAAAGTAGATCTGGGATTAAAAAGAAGAGTCTAGGCCAGGCATAGTGGTGCAGGCCTGTAATCCCAGTACTCGGGAGGCTGAGGCAGGAGGATCCTTGAAAACTTGAGACTAGTTTGGGTTACAAAGTGAGCTCAAGGCCAACCTGAACTGTATAGCAAGATGCTGTATCAAAAAGAATAAAAAATAGGTAGAGAAGAACAAGAAGGAAGAGGAGGAAAAGGAGGAGGAGAAGAAGGAGGAGGAGGAGAAGAAGGAGGAGGAGGAGAAGAAGGAGAAGAAGGAAGAGGAGGAGGAGGAAGAGGAGGAGAAAGAGAAGGAGAAGAAGAAGAAGAAGAAGAAGAAGAGCCTAAACATTTCCAGAGACAACAATCAGACAACATACAAATAATCAGTAATCAAAATGGCATCAGACTTTGTTGATCTTAATAAGATCAACACTGGAATCTAAAAGACAACGAAATAATGTCAGTAGGTATGTCCAGGGAGGTTTAAGGCAAAGTTTTTCCAGCTAGAATAAATACTATGCCCAGGCAAATAATCAAATATGAGATTAAAAAAAGAAACACTGAAGACAATTCTCAAAAATATCTTCTCTGCAGTTTTGCTCAAGAAACTCCTAGATGATCTTCTCCTTCAAAAAAGGGTAAAAAAAGAGGAAGAATGGGATTCAGGAAGTGGAGGATTCAAATTTCAGCCCACATATAAAGGAAATTCCTTTCAATCCTAGGAAGGAAATTCCTAAGATGATTGTGAAATGAAGATTTAGAACAGCTAGCTGTGCAATAAACCTAGAAAATTCTGCTTCCAGAAAAGATATGTTTAATGAAAAAATTGACAAATTGCTTTATATATTTGACTACATTGAAAACATTTGATGTTTCTGGCAGGTACTCTGGGGAAAGCCTTAACAAAAGAAAAATAAGCAAGGAAGAGAAGTGGAGTAATTAAATCATGGGTGGTTGGGAAAATGGAAATAATATGAGAAATAAAATATAATTACAGTGTGCTCTGTGGGCCACTTGAGGTAATACACAATTGTAATTCTGGAAGAGTGGAGGAAGATGGTATGTGTGAAGAGAAAGATGCACAAAAGCGCTAAATTCCTGTCAGCAATGGTGGAAAGGTAACAAGAAATTTCTAGCATGAGTAAAACCACTTATCAAGACTGTTCAGTATTGGTGGGAAAGTAGACAAATAGACTCATGAAACAAGAGAAATACGGAAAGAAAACATTACACAGAAAGCAACTGATTTTCAACAAAGGTGTCAATGTACTTCCCCCCAACAAATTGTTCTGAAACAAATGAATAAGATAATGGGAAAAATTGACTTTGGCTGCTATCTTATATACAAAAATAATAATTCTCTATAGAACATAGATCTAAACAGAAAAATAAAAACTACAAAACTTCTTAAAAATAAGAGATTACCTTGGCAATCTGGATGTATATAAATGTGTTTTAAAGAGAAAAGAAAAAGCAGTAGTCACAAAGGGTTAAGATTGATGCATTGGATTTCATAAAAATATAAACCTTTTCTTATTGAAAGATACCATCAAGAAAATGAAAAGGTAAAACATAGAGTGGAATAAATATGTATAATACATACATGTTATTTGTATATAGAAGTTATAATTAGCTCCCTCAAAATAATGATTAAAGTTTAACTTAAAAATTGGCCAAAAAAACCAATTTATATAGAGAATATATAAATGGCCAATAAAAAAGATATATAGGAGGCAAAATATATATATAATATATATTATATATGTACATATTGTCAGTAAGAACAAAATATATACTCAATATTGTTTGTCATTAGGTAAATGCAAAATAAAACCATAATGAGATAACACTTAACCATTAAAATGCTTTAAATTAAAAAGATTAAATACTCCAAATATTGTTGAAAATAGGTAGCCACTTGAATGCTTATTGTTTAAAAAGTTGAATATGTCATAATCATACTGGAGAATGGTTTGGCAATTTCTAACAAATGCAAACATTTACCTAATTTTAGAACTATAAAATATACTTCTGGATTTTTACTCAAGAAAAATAAAAATCTGTGTACACACACAGGCACACTACACAAATGTACTCACTTGAATAAAAATATTAGAGTGATATAGTTCCTTTACTCACAGTTCCCTTAAGTGGAAACAACACAGATGGTTGTTTATAGGACAATGAAAAACAAATTGTGTATATTAATCTATGAAATATTGTTCATCAACTGAAAACTACATAAACCTAAAATAACATGGATAAATGATAAAAACATTATGTTGTGTGATACAAACCTGGTATGATATGATTCTATTAACATGAATTTTAAGAATAGACACATCTAATCTATGGTGATGGTACTTGGAACAGTGGATACCTAGGGTAGACAATGCAGTGATGGGAAGTTTGCATCCAAGTACAAAGTTAACGAGGGTGTACTGTGCATGTGCATGTGTGTGCACAGGTATGTGTATATGTTAATAAGTCTTTATTCATCTCTGGTTAAAAACCAAAAAGTGGAATTTCTGATTCGAAAGTTAAGCATGGGTTTGTCATTGTAACAGACTTCAGTGTGGTAATACCATTTTTAACTTTTACAAAATAGGCATAAGGAATTTCCCCATTATCCCATTGTCTGTCTTTCACTGTTTAGAAGGATGTGTGTGTGGGTGTGTGTGTTACTCCATTAACTTCTTTAGATATTCACTGTTTTGATTTTTACATAAGTGCTGCAGTACACTTAATATCTAAATTTTTTCCCATGGACAAAATTTACCTGTAAAGCCATGTGTCACATAACGACATTTGGGCAAGTAACAAACTGCACATATCATGGTCATCTTATAAGATTACATAATTTTGGCATGGTGGTGTATACTGTAATCCTAACACTCTGAGAGGCTGAGGCAGGCCTGGGAAATTTAGCAATTTTACCAAGACCCTGACTCAGAATTTTACAAAGAGCTGGGAACATAGCTCATTGCAAAAGCCCTGGATTCAACCTCCAATACTATATATATACATATATATATACATATATATACAACCTAATGATATATATATATATGTATGTATATATATATGTGTATATATATATATATATATATATATGTATGTATATATATATGTGTATATATATATATATATATATATATATATATATATATATGTATGTATCACCTAAGGACCTTGTGACCATTCCTATGCTTATGTATTAGCTATGATGTCTTCACAATGACAAAATTGTCAAATACGTAATAACATATTTGTTAGAACATATCCCAACTTTTAAGTGATGTAGAGAATAGAGCACCTAGACTGACAGCCAACTTCTCCTGAATAATAATAGATGTTAGAGGGAAATGGAATAATGTCATCAAATGCCAAGAAAAAAGTATTTTATAACAGCTAAACTAATATTCAAGAAAGGGGACAAAATAGGAAGTCTATTTTTACAAAGTCTTGCTCCTTGAAGGAGTTACTAAAGAATAAGTTCAATAAATAGGTTTGTATCTAGAAAAGAGGAGGATATTGGAAGTAAGGATAATAAATGAATTCAATAAAATGTGTTGGTAGATTACTATAAATACTGGCTTCTACAAAATAAAAAATTTTTTCAGGATTTATAAAAAAAACATGAATACATACTAAAGAATAGCCTTCATAGAAATAGGGACAACTCAGGGTGAAAACAAAGTTTAAACTTTACAATATATGCACATCAAAGTTTAAAAGCTTCTCACAACATTTCAAATGAAGTATCCCTAAATTTAAAACAATGAGTCCAATGTTTTTTATCTTAAAAAGCACAATAAATGCACTCCTTTCTCTAGTTTCTAAAAATTTTATGCCTTGTATGTTGTATTTATTGTACAGATGTTTATACTCCACACTGTAAAGGTTAAAAGAGAATAAATATAATAAAAATAAAGAAAACAAAAAAATAAAGAAGCAAAGAATATGCATGGAAGATAATACAAAAAATATTAAAATAAGTCTGATTATCTTTTGTCCACAAAGTCTGAAAATAATATTTTATTTTGTAAATTATTTTTCAAATATAATGCTCAATATATATTGTACAATAAATATAACATACAAGGCATAAAATGTTTAGAAACTAGAGAAAGGAGTGCATTTATTGTGCTTTTTTAAGATAAAAAACACTGGACTCATTGTTTTAAATTTAGGGATACTTCACTTGAAATGTTGTGAGAAGCTTGAAGTAAAACATATTTAGCAAATGTAGCAAATTTGCTAAACATATTTAGCAAATTTTGAAATTGTAACATAGTATTTAACATTAAAATCAAGCTATATTTTTGGGCTTTTTATGTATTTTATATATATCAATAATAATAAATAAATGGATCTATCTTATACACTGATGGAAATCTTTCTGACTAGATCAGACTAAATCTATCTATGTGCTATTTATTAGAGACTCACTTTCAAATAATTACACAAAAATATTAAAAATAAAAGGTTTAATATTTACCCTTGTAAAATATCCAACAGATAAATGACAATTACAAGAAAAATAATGTAGTGATATCAACAACAAAATAAGTGTCAATGACACTTATATTATCAATATCACTTATTTTATCAACAACAAAATAAGTTTAAGGTGACTTAAACACTCCACCAAAAAGATTTACTTGAATATGCAACCAAGATTTAAAAATCATGAACTTATATGTATCAAGCAACATAGCCTTGAAACACAAACCAATAACAATGACAAATTTTATAAGGAGAAATGAATAAATTCACAGTCATTGTTGGAGATATTAACACAGCTGTCTTAGAAATTAATAGGTTAAGAAAATTTTAAAATTAGCAAGAATAAAAGAGCTTTGAATAATTCAATTAAAGTACACTGATAATTTTACAGTAACTTACAGTCAAGTAGAAATACTCATTTTTGTTTCATTGTAAGATCTAGCACTAAAAACAATGCTCAGAAAAGAAAATATTTGTGTTAATTCTCAACACAAAATTAACCAGCAACATTCTTACTTTTCTAGAATTTTAAAATTCTTTTTAAAAATTCTCTTTTAAAATAAATTTAAGAATTCTCTCCTCTTTTTGATGTGTCATTGTCAAAATGCTCTATGATTTATCAAATTAATTTTTTCTTATAGCCCTGAATTTCTGTGTAATGTAAAAATACTTTCCACTTAGGTTAAAAACCTCTGGTTTTTTGTTGCTTGATTGTTGTTGTTATTGTTCTTGCTGTTCTAAACATTTTTATTCTCTTGATCCTTTCTTATCAGATATTAAGAGACTTTAAAAATATTTGTGAACTGTTTCTTTCTTGCTAAAGAAAAATACATAAACAATTTCCATCTAATCACCAGTATTCTCTCTGTCTCCAACCTGGATCAACCTTGCTCCATCACTGGCATCGTATTTGCTGCCAAGTCTTTTATAAATATTAAATCATACATTTTTAAACTTTGTGCCCAAAGTGAATCAAGGTCTCTTTATATACCAGAAGGCCAATCCACATGACACGTGTTTGCTTTATCAACCTCTGTAAAAGTCTGGTGGTAATTTATATTGATTACATAGTAAAAAACTCCAGCCCTGGTACAACACGTTCTTTCAGCTGTACAGCAACACCTGTAGAAATGCTAACTCACATCTGGTTCCATAAATCTGTTCTTTCTGATCCTCTGGAGAGAGACTTTTATTTAAACTATATAGCTACATGTGCAACAGGAAAGACCAAAACAGATGGTTAGTAACCATTTCCACCCCAAGACTTAGGCTCTAGCTTTCCTCCTTGACTTTGATGGTCCCTATCTGAAAGCTGACTCAATCTTTCTTTTTATGAAAGGTGTCTCTTATAAGCTTTATTTCTGCTCAAATAGCCATTTCAATGTCTGGCTATTGTTACTATTTTTGTTACTATCAGGAGGTTTTAAGGAAATTAAATCAAGAATATTAGTTTTATGTATTGATAAGTAGATTTCCTCAACTATTTTATGATCCAAATTTACCAAAGAAGATATGCATATGCATATTTATGTGATTTTATATATCTTTATCTTCATTGATTTGGTTGCTCATAAATTTTGCATTGAACTTCCACACAAAAATACCTTTTTTCTTTCTTCATTTCTCTTTCTTTCTTTCTTTCTTCTTTCTTTCTTTCTTTCTTTCTTTCTTTCTTTCTTTCTTTCTTTCTTTCTCTTTCTTTCTTTTTCTTTCTTTCTTTCTTTCTTTCTTTCTTTCTTTCTCTTTCTTTCTTTCTTTCTCTTTCTTTCTTTCTTTCTTTCTTGTTTCTTTCTTTCTTTCCTCTCTCTCTCTCTCTCTCTCTCTCTCTCTCTCTCTTTCTCTTTTTGAGAAAGAATCTTATTCTGCAGTTCAGATTTGCCTTGAGCTCACTTTGTAGCTCAGGCTGGCTTTCAACTTGCTGCAATCTTTCTGCCTCAGCCAGCTGAAATTACAGGAGTGTGCCACCACTCCTGGCCTAAAATAAATTTTAAAAACTAAATGTAATGCTTCAAACAGCTGATTCCCTTGAAAACAATTCACTTGTATCAAGTATCTGAACAACATTTAACTTTTCTGTTCCCCTATGAAGAGATCCTCAGTAAATGCATGCCAGTAAAAACCTAACCTTATTGGAAAGGATAGCAAGGCTTACCAGGGAGAGTTATAAAGCCACAAATCAAACAGTTTGGGAGGTAAGAGAGACCACATCTATTCTAACCCTTTCATTATAAGGGTTCACACCCCAGAAGACTGAGTGAGTAGCTTGCTTGATGTCACCAAGTTGCTCAAAGAAAGAAACTAAATTAAATGTATTCTTTTTGCTGTTGTGTAACTGCTAATTCATGTTTCCAAGACAGTTTGGAAACTCAGCAAACGGGGTGGGGGCATTATCAAGACAATTTCTAGTAAGTGTACTTCTGAATGACTTATCTATTACATACCAGTAGGTACTTTTAATGAACGCTGATGTTTTAAAACAAGCCTAAATCTTTTGATTTCAAGATTTGGAGCAACGTGGATTGGTCTTTTTTATTCCTTCTGTCAGAGTCAAAGTTCTCACAAGTAACTGGTAGGATGCACCTTTACAAGTGGAATTCCAGCAGCTCAACACTGGGGGAAACCCTTTCATGCTAATGCTTCGGCCTAAAGCTGCAGAATGCTGGCTGTGATGGCCGGGCTCCCTGGCAGCCACGCTGGGCTCCAGCGTCTGGCACTGTGGTGGAGCTGCCGAGGGATCACCTAGTGGTCTCCAGGGAAACGAGCCAGAGACCACAGGAGGTTAAGGTATTTCAGGTGGCAATTCCTCAGAAATTGCTGGCCCAGGAATTATATATTCAAGAAAAATGGGTTTATATATTTTTTAGCCCATGTATTATAGTTCCATCAATATTTCATGATGGACGTATTAAGAATTTTCCATATAAAACATTACTCCAAGGGGCCTGAGAAATAAATAAAGAACATTAAGTAAAAACTGAGAAAATCCAAATAAAGTATGGAGTTTGTAATAATAGTGTAACAATCTTGTTTCATTATGTGACAAATGGGCCTCACAGGTAACAACAGATGGAAGTGGGTGTAAGGTATGTACCAGTTCTGGCCAGGTGTGCTGGCACATGCCTGTAACCCCAGCAGTCGGGCAGCGGAGGCAGCAGGATCAGTATCAGTTCGAGACCAGCCTGGGCTACAAAGTGAGTTCAAGGCCAGCCTGAACTGCATAGTGAGCCTGTCAAAAAGAAAAGAATTCTGAAATATCTTTGCAAATATAATTGAAAAAGCATTCCAAAGTAAAAGCATAATAAAAAGTAGACACACCTATGTGATTGCTTGTGTACATTTAACCCCAAACATTGTTGCTAGGTTCAAACATGCTCTCTTTTCAATTCAGAAGCTTAGAGCATTTTTAAATTTTAATGCATTCAGGTATAAAATCACAGAGATAACAAGGCACAAGTCTGTTCACATATGTGATCTCATGTGTTAGAAATTTAAACAACAATGGAAGAAGTTTTAATGAATTTGAGGGCAACAAGATGCTAAAACTTACAACTGTTCAATTACTGATGTGTGTTTGTTTTCACATAAAACAAACAAAAAACCTTTTCTGGCTACATTAGAGAAAAAGCTTCAAGTGGATAGTTATCTTTCATAATCACAGTTTTCCAAGACTGTAGGCTTTTAGAGTGTCTCCAAACAAGATGATTATCAATATTGCTTTAAAGATGAGAAAGGATTATGCTTGCCCTAGAAACCTAACATTATACATTGCATTACAAGCTTGGAATTATCATGCTGTATCCAAACTATGCAAATATCACATGTCAGTTAATGATTTCTTTCATATCAGAAACCCAAAATATAAATAAAGAGCAAAAAAAGCGACCCATAATAGGAAGTAGGGAGACTGATCTTTCTCAAATGGAATGGCAGTTAAGAGACAAACAGAGGACAGAGGGAGAAAAGGAGATGGGAATGAAAAAGAAAGATATGTCCATGGACCAACTCTGCCTGAGGAACGTAGACATTATGTGCTGCAAACATGGACTAATAAAAAATAAAAATAATAATTCTCTTTAAAAACTTTAAAAGTTTATGGAGGAGATAATCTAAGAGGGTATAAGTTATGGAAATATCTGTAGTATTTAATCATTATGTGATTTCTAATTTTATTTAATAAGCGTACCAGGCCTCTTTTTAAAAATAAATTTAGTGCTCACCTTGGCAGCACATATACTAAAATTAAATTTAAACTAAAATGGAAAGAAAGAGACTGACCCTGAGTTAGCATAGTGCTGGAACCAGGAGTCAGCAGAATAGATATTTCCATTCCAACATGGCCATAACTAAACACCTACCCCACTGTAGTTGGATATTTTTTGTTACCATCAATCTTTGTGAAAGAACCATTGAGCTGGGTATGGGTGGCACACGTCTGTAATCCCAGCATTAGGGAGGCTGAGGCAGAAAGATTGCTATGAGTTTAAGGCCAGCCTGGGCTACATAGTGAATTCAAGGCCAGTCTGAACTGCAAAGTGAGACCTGTCAAAACAAAACAAACAAATCATAGGCCACCATGGATTAAGCAAAGAATTGTCCAGTGATAATAGGGTATTTTTAACTGTCTAAATCTCAGTGGAAGAAAAAATAGAAGGAAAAAACTAAGAAGAGAAGAAAGAGAGGAGAGAAAAGGAATAGAAGGGAGAAAAGAAGAGAGAAGGAGAAAGGAGGAGAGAAACAAGAGAACACTAAAGGGAAGCTTATATTCCTTCCGTTATTTTATTTCACTGTTATCTTTCTGAATTCAGTAATTTTCACTAATTTACTCAAAAATAAAAATTATTTGGTCAAATCTCCAAATAAAAGATACACAAGTGGTTTCTCTTAGCTGCTTGGCGCTATACCGTCCAGCGTATCAGACATCTGTTGATCAGCTCACAGTAGGCACCGAGAGGGCCATGCTTGTCCTCTCTCCCTTCAGAGCTGAGGAGGGACTTCGGGACTTCCCTGCACAACACAAGGTCCAATACATCTATCTTGATAGTCACAGAGCAAACAGTAGGTTGCATGTGACTGAATCATACAAAGAAAGAGACGTCTGTGAATGTTTGTTCCATCTTTTACCCTCAAAGTTTATTTCTACTTCAAGTTAAACCTTCTTGATGTGTGTTGTTTTGGAGAATAGAACAATCTGTATTATTGAAGCCATAATAAAGTTGGCTTTGACTGTCACTTTCATTTTTCAGACCATATATGTTCCCCATATGTACACACATGTACATGTTCAGGACATGTGTCCAGAGAGCTGAGCGGGTACACAGAATGCATCCATGTGGTTTTTAAAGGGACCCACATAGCATAGTGATTGCTCCAGTCCCTGGCCAGAGGTGCTGTGCTGATGCACATCTCAGTCAGGGATCACCTATTCCCAAGTAGCTTGTAACATTTGGTGGTTTATTTTGAACCGCGCGCGCGCGCGCGCGTGTGTGTGTGTGTGTGTGTGGCGGGAGCACACGTGTGTGTGCATGCTTCGTGATGAGGTGCAGACTCACGTGATCTTCCTGAGCTACTGTAGCCCAGACCACACTCCGGAAAGGGAGGTGGAGGGGGAAAAGGAACTTAGGAGGGCAGGGGAGAAACAGAGTCAGCAAAGTGAGGAGACGAGGAGATGATGCAAGATAGAAATTCAACACATAAAGATTATCGGAGTAGAAATAAAATGAAGAATCAGAATATGAAAGATTTCAAAAAGAAAAACACAGAGCTGAATTAGACGGACAGATCAGGAGAGATTTAGGAAGGGGAGGGACTACACCACTGCAGAATAACCGCCTCTCCTGGCTTCTCTGGGACCACCCTAGGTTAGGACTGTAATCCTGGACAGGTTTTTGGTAGCTGCTCATTGCCCTGTCAGAAGCGTCCTCATCTAGATGACAAAAGGTGCAGTCATTTTCTTGTAGGCCGACTCTGGCCCAAGACACAGACAGCCCAGGGTAGGACTGAGCCAGGGACCCGGATCCCAAGAAGAGTTTCCAGGAGAGGAGAGGGACAGTGGATGAGGAAATAAAAAGGGGAAAAGGAGACAAAACATGATGCCTACCCTCTGGTAACCAATGGGGAGGCCCACTGAGAGGACGATGGACACAAATTTGGGGTGGATAAACTGGTAGACGAAAACAAAGACAGCAGACAAATGATACAAGCACAAATATTTGTAGGCTTCAAGTTTTTTTCTCGGTATCTGGGGATTAGCGAATGTGATCAGTTTGAAGAAAAATGACTGATAAGGCCATCTCCCATGTGCCCACCTGTGGCTCTCAGGAGCTGGTCATCTCCGTTCAGTTTTGCTCTCAGGATGGCAGGCCCCAGCTGGCCCCAGCCAGCCCCAGCCTCCCCGCGCAGGACTGCATACCAGACGGTCTGCAGCGTGGCTTCCTGCCGTCCACAGTTAGGCCACAGAATGTGGAGGGGCAACTCCTTGCGTCATTTCACAGACCTCTCTGGACTTTTCACTGGATCAGAATTCCATATTGCGAAAGGCAAAAGTAAATGGCAAGGGCAAGCTCAGAAGGTCGAGTGATTTCTAGCAAGGCATTTCTTAAATCTGCAGAGAAGGAGGAAGTGCAGAAAATACATTGTATGGATCTCAACCACAGTTTTGAGCTAGACCCTATTACTGGTTAAAATGTGTCTTCCTGAAATTCATTTGTCGGTGGTCTTAATCCCTCAGTACCTCAAAAAAAACGTGACCTTCTTCATGACCTTACATGTCTTCACAAAGATAATCAGGTTAAAAGAGGTTATTGGATGGGTGCTGATCCAATATGACCGCTACGCATATAAGAAGAAATTTGTACACATATTGGTACAGAGGAGGAGATATGGACAAGGACGCAGCCATCTCCCAGCCGGAGACACAGATCTGGTCCTTGCAGAGGGATCCTCACCGTTCTGAAAGGAACCAGCCCTCCTGACGTCTTGCTGGTGGATATCTAACCTCAGGTCCTGTGAGAAAACATATTTCTGTTTGGAACCATTATGGAAGTTCGAGGAAATAAATACCCAGGAGGCAGTCTGCTGAGAGTCAGAACTTAGGAGAAGTAGACTACACTGTTCAGTTTTTCCTTTCCCTCAGCAAACTAAGTAATGCTTCTTAGAATTATCAAGAGTGGGCACCCCCTGCAGCAAAACTGGACTGGTCATCTTGAATAATTTCAGCTGTTTAAGCCTCAATTTCTCCCATGAGATTGGTTATTGGACCTGCATTCCAAAAATCGTCACTGTGACGGATTACAAAGGATCATACCTATGCTTTAAGCTTAGGGGCAAAAAAAGCAAACTTAATGGTGGAGTCTTATTAATAAATACTATTTGAGAGTGGCTGGCAAGACAAGTGGATCCGCACTTCTTTAATTGCACAGAGAGGTTTAAACCTGAAATCGCCACCCTTCCTCACAGAATGAGTCCTATCTTGATCCTTTGAATATCTAAATTTGACATATCATGGCTTGAAGTATTTGTCTGAGTAGTTTAGTCCTTCAGTATTCTAATTCCACAGTATCCCTCTTAAGTCGAGGCAAAGTGTGTGAATCGCTTGTTCAACTCTCTACTACCAGAAAAGAAACACAGAAGTATTTCTGCAGCCTTCGTTCTTTTATCCTCCTGTGGTAGGCCGGGATTCTCACTGTGTCTGAATCTAACTTGAGCAATCTCTGGAGTCAGTAGCAAAAGAAATAGTGTTTAGCTCTGTTTCCTTATATGGCAGGGAGTGACAATGTGTTGGTCTAGTAGAACTGCAATGTGGCTTGATGACAAATCATAATGATTGGTATGGAAACCTTCTGCGCTGGTTTCCTTCACTTTCCTGAGGGAAGACAGAACAGACAGCTGTTTAGGAATGGAAAAGACTGGAGTCAGGGAGTGGCACTGGATCCAGCTCTGCCTTTTGCCAGTGGAGTGACTTTGGGAAAGTTCTTTGCTTTACCATTCTGAGGTAGTAGTTTTCGATGGGAAAAGTGCTGTCACATAACAAGGGTGTCGGCAAGGTGGTTGAATGAGCTAGTTTACCTCCTCAAACATCCCTAACCTGCTAAGGGCTCAGGATAACTGGTACTCTATTGCTAATCACTCTCTGACATTGTCTCCCAAGCTCAACACTCTGTTTCTCACCAGTATTTTCCTCTCTCCTCTTCCCTCTTCTGTCTTTCCCCTTCTACCTTCCCCTTCCTCCTTTCCCTTCTCCTGCTTCTTCTCTCTCTTCCTTCCCCGTCATCTTTTTATCCTGCCCCCCCTCTGTCTGTCTCTGTCTCTCTGTGTCTCTCTCTCCCTCCTCCCTTCTTCCTCCCTTTCTTCTTCCTCCTTCTCCTCCTTCTTTCCCTCTCTCCCCTTTTTCCTCCTCCTCCTCTCTCTCTTCCTCTTTCATTCCAGATCTAAAACACTGAAAACATGCAGAGCAATACAGCCTTAGGAACAACAAAGCTCTTCAGCTTTGGCCATATCACACAAAGATTTAGAACATCAAAGCCATCTGAGGTTCATTGGAAAGGGTAAGAGAAAGCTTTGGACTGAAGTGAGTGATGTCCTGTTTTGCAGAGCAGAGATGTCTGCTCCTCAGAGCTTGACAAATGTACTTCAAAAGTGCTCATACTGACCTAAAACAGGATTTCCTACAGCTTGCGTCTGTTGGTCCCACTTTTACCTCCTGAAGAACCCAAACATGAAAGACATGGACTCCTTCTACCCATTACCTCAATGGTCCAGGGTAGAGGCTACATGGCTAAAGGTGAGGCTGATAGGTGCCCCATGGATAGTCATGGCTGATCACTCTTTGGAACTTAATGCCTGCCATGTGCAAAGCACTTTAGAGTCCCTACTTCTAAGAAGATAACCACAAAACGAAAAATAGTCATCCCCTAAATTTATAAATGAAAAAACAATCTAGAAAACAGCAAGTTTGAGATCCCAAGCCAAGTTTTCTTGGCTCCAAAGTTTTTCTCGAATAGATCATACCTCCAGAGTTGGACACAGAAGCTGAGTTTGCCCCTTGAACTCATGTGCTACAGATGTGCGTGTGGTGGTTAAGCTTGTGGACTCTGGGGACAAATTATCCAGGTTTGAAGGCTGATTCCACCACTTACTGCCACTATGATCTTAGATGTGTTATTTAACTGAACTGCAGTTCAGTTTCTTCATTTATAAAATTGTTATAAAGATTATTTTTTTATTTAATAAATGTCTATATTCTCCTGAGCACCTACCACACACTCTCCTAAGCTCTGGATAATAACACAGTCAGTGAAGAAACAAAAAACTCCAACATAAACACTGGTTTAAGCTCTCTTATAAAGAAGTTACAGATCATTCGTTCTGCTCATTTAACTCATTCCTTAATAGTGTTCATGGGGGTTGAATACTGCTTTAGGTTCAAGTCTCAGCACTGAAAAACCCAAAGTCCCCGTTTTCATGATACATAATTGTAGGAAATAACAAATCAACAAATAAGTATGCAACATATGCATACTTGATGAGCACGTATGCAAATAAACAGCTGAGGTATTTATTGTGAATGGCTAGTTGCACAGTGATATACCACAGTGATGAGCTGAGGCATGTTAATGTGCTTTCCTTTGGGAAAAGAAGAGTCTGACCTTAGCATATTTATACCCATTTCTTTGGTATAAATCCTATTGCTGTGGTCTGTTTCAAGCTCCCAATGGAACACTGCTGACCGAGGCACTGGAAAGAGAGGTTGGCTGTGTACCACCACACGGCACTGCGTCATACAGGCTACACAGATACAGCTAACTGCAAGACTAGCAAGAGATGATTTGCGTTACTTGGATTTTAATATAATATACTTAATTGTACGTTATAGAATTTAATTTTTGATAATGACTGTGTTTTACAACTGGATCGCAAAATTCTTGAAAATTTAACTGCCAGTTTTTAGGTGATAATAGGAGTTTAGGGTATATGAGAAGGGGGTGACTAGACCAGAGAGAAGGAAAACTGGGAGCATTACTGTACAGTTGTGGATCCTAACTTAATGATCCTTTTATAGCTGTTCTTCCCCATCAAGCTCTGCTTCTATGTACACAGTGGAAGAATCCACCCTTGTAAGACAAGTAGCAGTGCAGATACAGTGGCACATCTGGTGTTCTTATTGTGCCAGATCTCTCTCTTTCTATCTCTCTCTCTCCCCTAACTTTATAATTTTAGTGAATATAATGTGCATATTCAGTGCTCTGAATATGATAGACCCTTCTCTGCATTTCAGAAGAAGTAACTTCTAAGTGTTGAATAATGAAGATCCTAATCAATTTTCTGCTCTTGTGAAAAAGGAAACCATCCCTCCTGTCCCTGCATTTGTCACTTGTCTCAGTCTCATCAGTTGGAGTCCATTCACTTCCGACAGGGCTCCCCTGAGAAATACCTACACCAGAGGTTGTGACCATCCCAGCCTCAGGAGAGAAGTGGGGGTGACCCCAGTCTGAGGAGTCTGAGGGTGGAAGATGCTTTTCTCCTCTTCCCATTCAGGATCTGTACATCCCTTCCTCAAAGTGGGGAACAGAGCAAAACACCTTCAGTTTTTCTTGCTAGGGTAATAACTAAAGTAACTGTTCTTCAAAACATCCTATGGACAGAAATACTTTAAAAGAAAAGTTTCCTAGATTTACCTCTCCTTCTAAGTCTAAATTTCACTTAGTAACAGAGGCTGGAACAAGAAGTGGAAATACCATCAGAAATTTTATTCTTGCTACATTTATTTCCAAAGCTTTATAAAAGCAAACACTGGAAATCTCATCAGCAAGTTTGACCTTATAGGGTTGATGTACTTATGTTTTAACCAAAGGAGTAGAGAAAGCTGGAGGGATTTTCAGAATCTTGCTCTTCCAAAAAGACTCTGACAAAATTGGTTATCTGAGATACACAGATGTAACTTTTAGGAGAAAGTAATGTAAAGCTAAATAAATAGGCTTCTGAGGAATAAGTAACTCCGTACATGTACTATAAATTATTATAACCATAGGTGTACAGAACTGTTTCTGAGCCAGAATGTTTAATCAGTGTCTTCAGGGAGCTTTTACAAACTACAGATGTCTGGACCCCACTCTAGCAAGACCTAGAATTGGAATCTTCAGGGGATAGGTCACAGAAATGTGTAGCTCTGGAAGCTTCTCCAGTTGATTCTAATATATTGATTAATATCCACTGGTATATAGAAAAATTGGGTTGCACTGCATAGTCTAAACTTGTGAATTATTGATATAGAATAATCTCTTTTTTGATCAGGAAAAGCAACCAGATATGCTGAAAATGTTAACAGCCTGAGTCTTGGGAGCTGTGTGTTCTACAACCAGCTTTGCCACTAGCTAAGTGGATGACCTTGGTCAAGTCACTTGGCTTGTTATTTCATTCAACAAATACTGGTTTCAGCCATGAGTAAGGCACTAGGTATCTATTAATGGGGGGAAAAAAAGGCTCCCCGCCTCTATGAATCTTACTGACCAGTAAGACAGGCAGACATTAATCAAAGAAACACAGTGATACACATATGCTTTTACTTGGTGTGTGTGGTTAGGCTTTAGTTTCTCATTTGTAAAGTGAAAATACATCACTGATTCCTTAAAAAAAAAAAAAAAAATATATATATATATATATATATATATATATATATATAGTGGTGGTAGAGATAAAACCCAGGGCTCTACTACTGCACACACCCCCAGCCCAGTTCCTTATCAGTTTTCTTAAGATTCCAAATTGCTTGCCCCAACTTTCTTGTGAACAATAGAATTATATGTTTTAGTTTACTGATTAGGAAAATATAAAGCCAGGAGTTGCTGCTAAGAATTTGAAAACTCTTTTTAACATATCAGTGTCTGTTGTGATCTGGATCAAGAATGTTCCCCCAAAGGCTCCATGTTCAGAGGTGGAGCTTTGCGAAGGTGTCTGGCTCTGGGGGACGGGGTACACCGCCATCTTCAATGGTGGGCCTGTAGCTGAATGTGCTATTAGGAGAGAGGAGACCTGGCTGGAAGAGGCAAGTCACTGAGAGTGTGACCTGGAGAGTATCTTCTTTTCCTAGGCCCTTTCCTGTCTTTTTCTGATTCTCTTGTTCTCTGTCTCTATTTCCTAGATGCCGTGAGTGAGCAGCCTTCCTTCATCATGCCCTTCTACTGTGATGTTTTTGCTTCATAGTCAGCCTGCCATGTACTGAAACCTCCAAAACTGTTTGATAATTATGTGCTGCATTCGAAAATTGCTTTCCTTTAGGGGGAATCCATGTCACACCTATGGCTCATTTGAAGTTTCTTTTCAACAAAACTGCTCAGAGTGCTTTTTGCTACAGTTTTTCTGAATGAACAATACTCTTCTTTGCAGTCCCTGGTAGTGTAAAGTCAATTTCCCTTCAGACTGGCTCACCGAGCTATGCCAAGGTAGTCATCAAGAACAGTACAACCTTGGCATTGGGTGTTTGTCTTTCTAGAAATTCATTGGCATAAAATTTTCTAGTAATAGCTCTTGAGAGCTTTTGGGAATTTTAACTAATCTGCCTTCCAAGCCTAATTTTGTCTTCTAAATAAAACTGCCTGGTAGGCCCTGAGAGATCACTGATTGGAAGAGGGTGGCTGCCAGGCCAGCTGGTAGAGTCCTTCCAGAGGTGTGCTGCTGCCTTTGATACCCTCCCCACCTGCCTCCATGCCAGGATTTGCCAGAGGAAGACAAAAGTCATTAACTGAACCAGTCAGATCTTTTCACTCAGAGGTTAACCTGGAAGTTCAGAATCTGACCTCGAGCCATGAAATGATGGGAACAATGAGATGAATGCTCAGTGCAGACTCACAGTTCTCTGCTGAGATCGTTGACCTACCTGTTTCTACCACTCTCCTTGGAGTCTGATGGTGTTTTGGCTTCTGGATTTCCTTGTGATTCCATCCCTTAATTATTTCACATGCATTTTATAAACTTGTCTCTTTACTTGAGCTACTGAAGTTTCCTAAAATGAGAATCTATTTTTGCTGAACACTTTTGCCAAGTGCCATCCCGTACTCACCTTATCCTGTCTGACATTACCTTACTAAGTAAGATCTTGGTTTCTAAAACTATGCCTGACTTCTGACTTCTGCTGTTTGACCTTTACTCACCTCCCTAAAATTCACTACGGTTATGGCTTGTGTCTAGATATCCCTTCAAAGCCTCATGTGCTCATAGGTGTGGCTTTCAGAGGTTACTGGATCTAGGATGGGTGATACTAGGTTTAAGGGTTTTGGTACTAAATGAGCCGGGTTGGAATTGGTATAGTTCTAGGTGTGGATAACCGAAGCCTCGCCCTGGGTGTGGGTGGTACCCATCAATCGGCTTAGCACCTGGATGGAATACAAAGAAAGGGAAGGCAGGCTGCTCCTGTTTTGGCTTGCTGGTTCCTACCCTACCATGGACTGTTTCTCTTCTGTGATGCCCCTCTGCTCTGCCACCCTGCCCTAAAGCTGCCAACTAGGGACTAAAAGAGCTATAAACTGTGAGCTAAAAAACCTCTCCTCTTTTAACTTGTGATGTCAGGTATTTTGTGTCAGCAACAAGAAAAATAACTAAGACAAGGGCTCAGCCTGTTTCAGTGCTTTACATCTATTCCAACTGAGAGTGACCTCCCAGAGGAATGAGCATCTTTGATGCTCACTGGCCCTTGGTTCCTGTGGGCACTTTCTCCTGCTGATCTGTAGCATACAGATGAGCCTTCACTAGCTCCTAGAAGGTATCTTGAGAGAAGCAAGACAGAATGTCACAAGTGGTTATAAAGGAATCAATTATATATTCCTTCTTAATGTGTTCCTTCCCAAGTAAGATAATTTCCTGGGAGTCAAGTGCTTTCATCCTCATATTCACCAAACAATGCCAAAACTCTCTGGAAATGATTAAAATGTAATTTATCTTCAAATTGTCCATCATTGTTTTATATATATGACATATATCATACATATATATATACTATATATATACATACTTTTTAAAAATATATGAATCAAAGTAACTGCTTACAAAGAACATATAACCAATTAAAGTATTTTTAAAACTCATTTTCCCTTAACTGTTCTCTCATTGTTCCTTAACAACCCTTTATGAAGTTCTCGGTGCTCTCCTGATACACACTTAATTGCAGCATTCCTGAATTTCCTAACCCTCACAAACTCTCCATAAAAACTGTTTCCTCTCTGGAGATAGTCTCCGTGTCTTTGGAATGCAGGGTTTTTGAGGCAGTCTCCTCCTACACATCTGTTCCCTCCCCTTTTCTTCCTTCCTTTCTTCTCTCCTTTCACTCCGTCCTTTCTTCTCCCCTTTCTTTCCTTCTTTCCTTTTTTCCTGTCTTCCTTCCTTCCTCCCTGCCTTCCACATCTCTACCTCCAGGCCCGTGCTGATGGGGTCCAACGTTGTCTACTGTGGGAGCCCACACTTCACTTCCTTCCCTCCTCTCCCCAGCTCAGCGTAACTCCCTGGCCAGTTATGAAAGACAGGTTTACACAGAACTTAAAGGTTCAGAGATTTATCAGATTCATGGAGGTTTTCATAACATAGGGAAGAACAACAGATCAGCAGTAGGGAGAACCATCATGTCACCTCTTCCCATAGCCCATGGCATGCTCCCCTTTCTGATCTCTCCAGAGTTTCCCCACAGCCAGCCAATCAGATGTTTTGGAGACACAATCAGAGTGGCTCCTTGCTTCAGAAAATGCTCTTACATAAATTTTGCCTGTTCTTAACTTTTTGCCTTCTGCCTAAGAATGAGAAGTGGCTTTCCCTTATCTCAAACATATTTGTGCCGTCCTCTGTGAAAGCTGGGCTTCTGTCAGTTTGCGTAGGGAAGGGAGAGTTGGTGGGGAGGAGGACTGTGGGGAAGGAATCAGGAAGGCCACTGGGATCAGTCACAGTGGGGAGCACTCAAGTCTGAGACCAGCAGAGGTGAGGGGCAAGCTCTCCGGAGCAGTCTGGTCTCAATACGGACAAGAACCACAGCCAGGTCTCCTGATTACCTCATCCTGCCCACAAGGCCCAGGCTTGACGTGCTGGATTAATTCCATGCTTCTGGCTGGAGGCAGAGAAGCTGCTCCATTTACTAAGGCCTTTCTGTTGTCAGCACTTTATCACTGCTCTTCTGCTGATCTGCATCCTCAGTGTTCCTGGTTCCAGTCATTGCCGAGACCCACTGATGGGCCATCTTAATACACTCTTTGAATTTGGGTCCTCCCGGTTTTCAACTCAAAGCCAAACTTCAGACAACATTGAGATAGACCAGAATTCACCAGCCTCTGGGATCAAGGTTTCGTTAAGTACCACTCAAGAGTCCTCAGCTATGGAGACGGAAGAGCTAACAGAGATGCTAGGTAAAAAGTGGAGGATACCTGCCACAACGGGCATGAGGTTCAGGAGGCTCAAATCCAAAGCAGCTTAGGATGTACACAGGGAAGGTAGGCAAAGCCTCATCTCTAACCGGTACAAGGTCTAAGGAGAAGCATCACAATGCCCATGCTATAGAAGAGGCCAAAGGGTTGGTGACTTCCTCAAAGGTCAGGTTATTTAAGCAGAGGAGCCAAACTAGAACTGAGGGCCCATCTTGGTGCCCATGGGTTAATTCTGAGCTGAAAATATCTTCTTAAGTGACCCAGCTACTCAGAACCTATGGATTTAAAAAAAAAAAAAGAACCTAGGGGCATGTGGTCTGGCTTGACAGATGACTTTTCAGTTAAGAAGCCAATGGTTCTATTTTCAGGCTTTCAGAGATTTTTACTCAGAAAACCCCTTTCTAAAGTCTGAGAATTCTTTGGCAGCATCTTTCTAACCTCCTCTTTAGTCCTACCATGCTATTTACATTCCACTTTGTCAGCATTTCCCCCGTCCCCCCACCATGGCCTCACATTTCTGAGCCATGTGACAGGCAACATGCAGATGGGAGCTGCCTAAGGCCTTCTAATGCCCATCTCAAGTCACTTTTCCATCTTGCTACAGAATGACTAACTAGTAATCAGACTTCCATGAAAAGGACAAATGGAGACAATTACGTGTGCTTTTAAGAAAAGGCCTCCTGAAGTACATTTTGCTCATCAGAATAGAGATGACCCAGCCCACATTCTGGAACTTTCCATGGCATGTCACAAGACCAATCTAGTCCATCTGCAGAGAACAGGAGGTGCTCAGGTGCCACCAAGAACCAATCAGAATTATTAATAGCACAGTGTCTGAGCATAGTTTCATAAGTTGTTTAAATCTTTTACATTTTGAACCTGGTTCTTCTTATAATACAAGAACTGTGAATTTATTTAAGACAAGGACTTTCACTGAATTTTTTAAATTTCACATCCAACTAGCTTTAAATAGTGGAAACAACGGTGTACTTCTCTGTGGATAAATCCATTGTATCTTCCTGTGGGTCTTTAAAAAAAAAAAGAAAAAAGCAGGGTTTCCCTATGCAGTTCAGGCTTGCCTTGAACTCACTTTGTAGCCCAGGCCCGCCTCAAACTCACAGCAATCCTCCTTTTTCAGCTTCCCACATGCTGAGATTAGAGGTTTGGGCCATCACACCTGGCTCCTGTAGGATTTAAAATCAACTACCTCTAGGAATTTTGTTGTTTCAGAATTTTGCCATTATACTTCTCTCTATTACATGATTTAATAGAATGAAAGTTCTCAGTCTATAGTTTCACTGAACTCTGTTTACCTCCCTATTTGGGGAGATATGTTCTAGCTAATAGTGAACAGGAGGAAAATAAGAAAGAGAACTGCTTGAAGTTCAATACAAACCCAAGTCACTCTGCTTCTTCCACAGGATAATATGAAGTATGTTTTGTTGGGGGTGAAGAGCACAGGGGAAAAACTGGGCAGTGTCATAGAAATCCCTAAGCTTTCAGGGATTCTGCAATGTTGGTTTCACAATGGAATTTATCTTAAAATCCCAAGATTATAGATTTCCTTCCAAACTGCATTCCCTACATGGTTTAGAGAACAGTTGAAAAAGAAATTGCTCCCCCATATTTTGATTGACATGAAAAACAGTGTGAAAATAGTTTGGAACCTGATCTCTTCGAGGAAAAAACAATAATCAAGCTATAGTTTTTGCCTGCAGCCTTTTTTCTCACACTTACTCAGAACTGTTCCAGGGAAAGAAATTTACAGAGAAGCCTATTCTCATATATCACTTCTAGAAGGAGGAGGAGACATCTCAAGAAATTATCCCTCAACTCCTAAATGCAAAGAGAAAAGGTTATTAAATGACTCTCAACCCCAAACCATGGTATTTTGGAGAATAAAATCAAATTGATGCAGTCACTGGGCGCTGGTGTCTTTAACATTTACATTATTAAAAATTATCAGATTCACCTCTCTTTCCACATGCCATCTAGGCTTCACTTAAGTTCTAGCCATACATGTCTGGTTTCTCCAAACAAACTAGAAGGATTTTAATACTCCAGTTTACAAGCCCATCTGCATAGCCTTGTTAACAGGAGGGATCCATGAATACCATCCACTTTGCTCACATCCACTTTTTTGGCCATGTAATGCCACAGCACTGAAACCCCCCCTCCCTTTACAATCAGGTCTTTCTAAAAGGAATTGCAGACTACTACCAGCTAGCTGCTTGTACCTCTGTTTAAGATGCCCAAATACGTCTATCTTGAAATTAAAGCCTGTCTGCTTCCTTTCTGGAACACATTTCAGATAGAGATCTTTTGAAGCTCACTAGGCATACTTTCAAAAGAAAAGAAGACTTCTTAGGAAATAGTTTGGTAAGAGCTCTAAAAGTACACCCACTGGTATGTGTTGTGTTATTAGATTATATTTAAGAAATAGACCACAGAAAGCATCTTCTGTCTTAGCAAATATCAAATCAATGACATTAACTCAACTGGCAGTGGTGCTAGCACCCTCAGACCTTATTTTCTTGCAGCTCTGAAAGGCCAGTTCATGAATACTTACTGCAGAGTAACACAGAAATGCCTTTGGTTTAAAAAAACCATCACTCTTTTGGTTCCTTGTTATCTGAAAACTGTTGTCATTATGTTTAAAGTAAAACCGTTTAAAGTGGTAATAAAAGATGCAGAAGAAACCTCTGGGTGAGCAGACTATTTAACCTTGACTTGTGGATATCAGGTATAATCCCATCTCACTGTCCCAAACAAAAGACCACCTTAATCAAAGTTACCAGTGCTCCCTGAACGTGAGCCATTGTGATCTCACTTCTTGTCCCATGCCTAGAAACAAAACTTGCAATCTCATCTTGTTTGTCTTCCAGCAACGTCGGCAGGGCAGGGAAACCCAGACCGGCTCTGGAAATTTGCATGGTTTATTGCCTTGAACAGTCTTGTATCTCCAGCTTCTTTGCCTAGGAATGCTGACAAACCTGGAGAAAATCCCCCGCTTCTCTAGAGGAGAAAAAAAAGAAAGGCCCTTGTACCTTACCTCCCTGACGCTGCAACTTCTTTCCGGACGAGGTTGGAGAGGAAGGACTGATTCCTTTAAGCAGGAGCCCAGCAAGAGAGCAGTAGGCAGGCAGGCAGCCTAGCCCACAGTGCCCTACTCAATAAAACTGCAGACCGCCCTTTTTTGGCCCCTCCCCGAAGTCCACGCTAAGGGAACACATAGCCCCTATGTTTACAGTCGCAGGCAGTGGTATGCATTGTCTTGCAGTTTTTCTAATAGGCAGCCAATGACGACACCGGCCAAGGTAACGCAGTCTGCCTGAGCAGATGCCTGTCATTCCCTAGGCATGCTCAGGAAATCACTCATCAGAAAAACCAAGACCTAAAAAGCTCTGAAACTGCGAGCAGGCTGCCAAAACCAGCCTGCTCCATGCCCTTTTTTGGTTATCCTTAGCAGGGCCTCTGGAAGTGGATCCATTGTCAGGAACAATCATAAGAAACGTTAATCTTGGAGAAAGAGGCTGTCTTGTAGAACACAAATGGAGCTTTAAAAAGAAAGCACAGCCTATGAGATGAGAAGCTAGCAGTTAGGTATGTTTATGGGGTGGGAGTGTATTTCTTTTCAAAGTACTTGCACATACAGAATGGATTTAAATTGTTATGCAATTTGAAAACCTGAAACAGACAAGACCCAGGTCTGCCTTACAGACTAAATTCTAGCCTGAAAGAGTTGCAGTCCCCTTAAAATATGTCTATGTGTGTAATGAAAACAACTGACCACAGTGCTCTTTTTTAGCAGGTAGTGTTGGCCAGAATAAACCTCGGCAGTGCCTAATTCAACTAGGCAGGGTCCTGAAGCTTGTGTAGGCTCCAGGTTTTCCATGTCAGCTTGCCTCTCCACCTTTTGTGTCCTCGATCGATTGTGAAATGAAGCGATAATTCCAGAAACTGATGCTCAGCAGCGAGCTATGAAGAGACCCAGCACTTGCTTTGGAGCTGGTACAGACAGATGCACATGACATGGCGTCATCCAGGTGACGCCAAGGTTCTAGTGACTTCTGGAACCTGTGTGCTACAGGAGAATCAGAATTTGGAGATGCTGAATGCGGTTAACTGTCCCACACATGCATTCAGCTGTGGTCAGGCACTTTTCAGAATTCACTCAGTACTTTATTCAATAAAACATTTCCTTGCCTCTGGAGTACCTACTGTTTGTGAGCCCCACGGCTAGGTTTCATTATTGCTATGTGTTTAGACACTCTTTCACCACCCACCAAGAAATTTTAAATATTTTCCCTGGCTAATTACAACTCTTGGTCTTCAAAAATTTAAGATTTTGCTGAAAAAGCCGTTTCTTCCTCATGAAGATTTGACTTAGCAATGCTCTCTATTTAGGAAACACTCTCTTCCCTTGCTGCCTAATTCAGGACACTTGGGAACCATGGAATGGTTCTGTTCTTCAGGCCTCTGGTGTTAACAAGTTACCCAGAAGCATCCGGAGCAGCTCTTTGCACACATCTCTCTCTTAGGGAGGCTAAGTATTCCCTTCCCTCTTCCCAGCTGCCAATGCTGCCCAGCACAAAAAGGTACAGTAAGACTGCTCCGCAGAGGGAATGTGGGCTTCAACATCCTAAATTAGAAATCAGATGCTCTGCTCTTTTCCAGAAAACCAGAATAAATAGTTGCTTCGTGGGAATAGTATCAACAGTGGTGCAAGTCAAGTTCCTGTAACTCTGTCGGCATTTGTGGAACTGCACCATTTGTAAAATTGTTCCTATGGGAAAATGTCTTTTGATCCTAAATAAATGATTTGAAAATAAACTTTTGGAACACAGCCAGTGGACGTCTCATATGCAGGCAGGTTGCAAAGATGAAAATGACTGAACCTGAAGACTTTGTAGGGCAGACATCAGCGAGGTCTGCAAACAGCTCAGCTGTGATGTAAAGATGCAACCTCCATCCAGAGATGACCCAGGTGCGACCTGCAGGTGGTGTCACTCCGTAACTCAGGGAAACCTGTTTTAAAGTGCTATTTTCCACTGCCACTGCTGACTTCATCCAACATAACTTTCTCCCCGCGTTCCTTAGGAATGTCCTTTGGTTGGACAGCATCCGGGCACAATTTTACAGTGTAGAAATTAAACAAATGCCAGCTTTCTGGAGGAAAGAAAATTTGTGCTACAAATGGGGAGTGTTATCAACAGGAAACATGGAAGAGACATGAATTTTGCATGGTTTTTAGAAGATAAAAAGCTAAATATTCTTGGGTTATGCATTTGGCAAACAAAAGCATGTTTCCCTAGATAAAATTTGGGTAGTTCACATATTTACAGGGTATAATGGGCTATCATACATAAAGTCCCCTTGAAAGTAGACTTATTGTCAAGGAGTTAGACTGAAGAACAATTTAATAAATTTCAGGTATTTATTCTGGGGATTGAACCCAGGGACTTTCATGCTGAGCTACATCTCTGGCTCAGGTTTTATTTATTTTTATTTAGTGAGATGGAGTCTCATTAACTTGCTAAGCGCATTCTGGACCCCAACTTGCTGTTTTTCTGCCTCAACCTCCCAGAGTTTGGTAATTATTGGCAAGTGTTATCACCCAGCCCTTTTTCTTCTCTTTTTTTCTTTTTAAATAAGCATAAATAAAAAGAAATGAAAAGAATATATATATATAAGAATATATATATAAGGATGCATATATATTCTTTTCATTTCTTTTTATTTATGCTATGAAGAAGACTTTGTCCATAATAGGATATATCTACCTACTGTAATCAAGGTATGATAAATCTAGGGATATTTGGAAATATTTGAATGACTCATGGTATTTTTTTGGATCTAAGTGGTTTCTAATGTAGATCAGTAGCTAGCAATTATATTTTGTTTCTGTGTTGATTTGGGAAAAGTAAAAAAAGGCCATTTTTTTCATATAAAATTGTCATCACTTCATTTAGCTCATGAAAAATAAGCATCATTCAAGCATAAAAATATCTATTTTATTGAATAAAAACATTTACAACTTTTAAAAGACAGCAAAACACCTTTTCTTCCATCCTTTTAGTCAAATGCAACCTTCCCAGACACCCAAGCTTGTAAAGCAAAAGCAAACTGGTAGAATCTTGATAGAAAAGTTGGACAACAAAGTACACACATACACATGCACACAAAAAAATTTAGACTAAGCGCACCTATGAACCTAGATTTTTAAAATTTAACAAATTGAATTCAAAAGTACAAAAGATGAAAAAAACAAGACATTAATTTAGAGATGGTTAAAAATCTGAACATTTATCCATCTAATATATAACACTAGAAATTTTAAGATTTTTTAAAATATGAAAAAAAGAATTATCTAAACAGGTAAAGAATATATGTGGTAAAATTAATAATACGTACAAAATTTGTCTTGGAAAGTGAGAAAAAGAATATAAACACAATGAGAAATTTTAACTGGAAATCTATGCATAGCATCATGCTTAATGATAAAATGTTAAAATCATTTTTTCCAACCAATGAAAGGAGAAGGATAACTACTATGTCTTTTACAATTAAAAAATATGCTGGAAGTTCTAACCAAAGGAGAAAAGCAAGAAAAAATGAACCACTGGGTACAGAAAGAAAAACAAATACCTTTATTTGTATGATATGATATTTATGTAGAAAATTCAAGAGCATATAGTAAAAAAGTATGTTGGAATTTTAAATTCAGAATGCAGTAGTCCAAAATTCCTTTAAGCAACTATCTCTAATTCTTAAACAAAATGAAAAATATGTTATCATAGTAGCAAAAAGTATGTATTACCTCAGAATAAATGTAACAAAATATGCCCAAGAAAGTTACAAAACCTGATTTAAGGATATAACAGATCCAAATAAATGATGAAATATATCATTTTCCTGAATGGAAAACATCAAAATTGCACAGATGTAAAGTCTGCTCAAAGTAATCTATAATTTAGTTTTCCAGTTACAATTCTCAAATGATCTATTTTTCAGAACTTAAAAAAATAGTAAATATGAGAAAGTAAAAATGTAAAACTGGGTAATGAACTTTTAATGGATCATTTCTAATTAAGATAAATGTTATTAGTACAAGAATAGACAGCTTAATAAAATAAAGCAGAAAGCTTAGAAGCAGATCCATATAATAACATTTTAAACAGCTGTAGAAGTATTAAAGTCACAGAAGAAAGGGCTACTATTCTATTAATGATCTTCCACAGCCGATTACATGGAAACGATAAACTTGGATTCAAAATTCCTATTCTAAACTAAAATAAACTAGACTCTATGAAGAATAAAAGTTGGAAATTTTGACAAAAGATTACAAATGTGTATTTTTATTACAGGGTATGGAACATTAAAAATCACCCTTACAAATAAAAAACTGATAAATTTGAGGAAGTTGTTAAACGTGGCAGACTGAATGAACAGTGCTTATTTATTTCTGTTCCTTCTCTAAAACCTCACCAAAATGATAGTAAAGAGTAAAAAGCACACATAAATCCTAAAAGGCAGAGAGTCCTGGAAAGGAGTCAACAGGAGTCCAGGCATCAGACAAACTTTGGAATATGGAAAATGGACAGATGGCTGGTAATTGACATAACAGAGCCAAGAAAATGAATTCTGGTCCTGTGGACAGAGGGCCAACAATAAGATGCTGATTCATGCCTCAAACTTGGGAAAAACTCCGGATTTGGAAACCTTGGGAATTTCTGAATGTATGGAGTGCAGTGGAGAACTGGTTTGGCTGAAAATCTAGTAAGATATTCAGCCTCTTCTTCTCATAAGAGGCTAGATGAATACTACTCTCAACAGGACAGAAAATGGGAATTTTATTCTGTTACTCCCTGAAGAGAAGTGCTGGACTCAGAGGTACCAGGCAGAGACTTGAGGAGGGAAGAAGCTACACACTGAAAGCTAGCATTGCATTGCAATGAGAGCCAATTGGCTCAGCATTAAAACACCCCAGACCCCTCACTTTCCAAGGTCCTGGGACACTATCATTCAGAGTGGCCTTCTACAGATAGGAAACTGGAGGATTCCACACTAAGGAAAGTTGTGAGCTTGTGGGAAACAGACCTGCAGGCAAACACATTTGAGGGACCAGTGAAATATATGGCTCTCTGTCTAAGGCCTTTTAGAAACCAGCATACTGTGACTTCCAATCAGCTGCTCAGAATCTCAGTCTTAAGTATGAGCATCAAGTTAAGGAAAACTCATTGAAGACAAGATGGTGGACTGGTAGGTAGCAGGAGAGAGACCCTCTCTGAGAGAGACAGCTCAAATGCCAGAATAAAACACCCTGGAGAGACCCAAACAGAGAGAGATGGACTCTCACAACCCAGGAAGAAACTAAAGTGCAAAAAACTGCTCGAATATGAGATCCTGGGGCTACTATTAGTGAAGATAAGATCAGCGAGCATGGTGCCCTCCTCGAGCCGCCTGAATTCCTGCCCAACCTGAACAAGCGATCTGCACCGAAGTGACTGGCTTGAGCCGTTGGAGCGCGGAGCTGAATAGCCCTGCGTGCGGCTCACCCGGACTGGCCCTGCACGCAACCCACCCAGAGGCACCGTGAATTCCCACCACAGCCGAGCTGAAGTCAGAGGTCAGGGAGCCCAGCAATTCTCGGGAATTGGCATCAACACGCGGTGAGTGATGGGAATAAGACCCTCCCATGGGAAAGGGGAAACCAGCTGGACAACATGTTGGATTTGGGCAGGAGAGCCCTAACTCCATAAGGAAGTGGCTTCAGCTGGTTGCTCCCCTCGCCAAGCGGATTGGTGGAATCTGCTTGGACTAGGCCGTGCCCCTGGCGGGGACCCAGTGAGTCGCTACAATATTACTTCCCTGAGATCAGTGCACACTGATGCAGTGAAGGCCGGCAAAGGTTGACTGGCAACCTTTGCAGAAGGGAGGAGCTAGTGCACACTGTCCACGGGTGAACTCTAATCTCTGATAACCTATTGAAGAGGGCTAAAGCTCCTAGCCTGTGCCCTCTAGAGGAGCCTTAACCAACAATAAAAGGGTCTGGGAATTACACTGTACACTTGTATGGAAGGAACCAAAAACATGACAAAAGGGAGAAATATGAAACAACTCCCAGCCCCCAACCCTGAGAACATTGATCCAGGAGAGGTAAATACAAAAGAGATTGAGGACAGCAAAAATGTAACATCAAACACAGCGTTAGCGGACATAAAGAGATATCTCCAGGACCTCGTAAGCGGGACCAAAACTGAAATATTAATTCAAATTAAACAAGAGATAAGTAGATTAATAAAAGAAGGGCTGGGCACCTCTCAAGAAGACACAGACAGAAGAATGGAGGAACACAAATGGAGAGAAAAATTTAATGAAGATTACAGAAAAAACCTAGAATTCATGAAGCAGATTCAAAGAGATTATCAGGAAACTAAAGACTCCATAGAAAGCTGGCAAAACTGCTTGAAAGAAACCAAAGATAGACTATCAAAAATTGAACACAGGCTTGCAACGTGGGGTCATGAAAGGGAAGATCTCTTAAAAATAATAAGGGAGCAGGCAGTAAAGATACAAAGACTGGAAGAGGACAAGAGGATCTATAACTTAAGAATAAAGTATGTGAATGAAGAAGCAGGAATCAAACCAGAGGAATTACAAAGGCTATTCACAGAAATTATTAAGTAAAATTTCCCAAGCATAGAAAAAAGAAATGATATGCAGAGGTATGAAGCATACAGAACTCCAGCCACCTACAACCCAAACAGAGCTACACCCAGACACATAATAATCAAGATCTCAGAAATTCAATATAAGAACAGAATATTAAAAGCCATCAGAGAAAAGAAACAGATCACCTATAAAGGAAAACCCATCAAAATCAC